>CM062293.1:323918697-323969594 GCA_031216915.1 Pictodentalium vernedei
GGAAATTTTCATAGTGACTACGCGATGACGTCACACGACTGAACACTCTAGTTAAACCCAGAGGTCCATTGATTGAAACGCGGCTTGTGTTTTTTGTCGATGTGTACAAAATTTGAAAGTTACAGCTTGGGTGATAACTCCACTCTGCAGGTGATTTAGTTATAATCCACTCTCCACGTACTGTATAGCCTAGCCCCTTAATCGTGTCAGCACCAGGACTTGGGCTCCCAGTCCCGATAGGGTTACTAGATCTCCCCGTCAGGTGAATAGCCCTTACTGAGCCCCCTCCTCCCCCTACTTTTTTCAATCACTGTCGTACACAAAAGTTGTCAAAAACAATTTTAAAATTAGGGACGTCATTACGTCGTCGCCTTATTTTAAGATTTCAGGCAAAAAATCAAAAATTGTGTCTTTTTCAATGTCTCATAATTTTATTGTATTAACACTCCCAAATAATTTTAAAAACATTTTCCAGGAGATTTTGATATATGGTAATTGGGTATCATCTCATTTTATTTGTGGTTATTTTATTTTCGCTGAACCGCGACGTCAAAGTCGGTTCACTTGCACGAATTTTAGCGTGAAAATTTCTTTGTGACTTTTTGACACCCTTTTTCAACGGAGCATCGACTGGCGAATATTGATTGATTCACCATGGGGAGAAATGCAACAGATAGAGCAGATCTCGAACTTTACAATGATGCCTGGTTCCGTTGCATCCGTTAATGATGAGTGGGTGCGAAACATCAAATAGAACTTTCTACACATTTCTCCGGAGGTTCCGCTTTATGGATCGAACGGAACCAAAGATATTTTTAGAGAGGAGATTACAAGCTTTTAAATAAGACAAGATACGATTGGTTGGTGTCAGGGATTGCCAGTCGATGACATTTTAAAGAAACCAATGAAAGCCACTTTTTCTGAAACAAAAAGACGTCTGCAAATTATCATCCGTATTTCGGCCGGTGCTTACGTAATTCATTGGAAGCGTCACTCGACCATTTTTCGCAACATTCAAATTGCAATTTCTATGATCTCGAAGTGCATAAAATTCTGGAAAAAACATGGGAAAGTTTGGAGTACCCGCCGGTACTATCCAATGGTAAGTTATATATTTAATATTTTATTTTAAACTTTTCCATGCCGTGGCCGTGGGGCAAAAACGCACCGGAACGGTCCGGGTTACCTTAATTGCTTAAACTTTTAATTTTATTAAAAGTTAAATCCAAAACAAAGAAAAGAATACTAAATTCGGCTAAATAAATGATTTAAAATCATTTTTTTTTATAGTAGATCTTATAATGTGCCGATTGCATTAAGTGGTATAGCATGCTCCTGTCTGAGGTGACCTAAATTATGTTTTCACAAAATCTGAATTTTCATGGAGCTTGGCCGTTGGGGGTGGGGCTGTTAAATCATGTTTTGAAAGGTAAACCACACTCCATAGCTACTGATTCAGAGTTTTTTGTTCACATAACGTAGCGTTATCAGTACTGATGCCCTGACAGTTTTGTTTTTGTTGTTTTTTTTTTCTTGGCGGAGAGGGGGGGGGGGGGGATTTATTTATTTATTGGAATTCAACGACACTTTCAACAGCCAGGGTTACCTGCAATCACCCAGAGCACCTGATTCAGAGTTTTTTGTTCACATTATGTAATGCCATCAATATTAATTGATGTCTTGATTTTTTTTTTTTTTTTTTTTTGGGGGGGGGGGGGGGGGGTATTTATTGGGGTTTAACACTTTCTACAGCCAGGATCACCTTGTGTCAGTGAGTTTTACAGGTGGAGGAGCTGGAGTACCCAGAGAGAACTACCAAGCAATGGCAAGCAACCATCTAGACCGTTTTTTTGTTTTTTTTTTTGGTGGGGAGGGGGTTTATTGAGATTTTGACACTTCCAACAGCCAGGGTCACCTTGTGTTGAACAGTTTTACAGCTGGGGGGAGCCAGAATACTATGAGAGAACCACCAAGGAATGGCAAGCAACTGTCAGACTCCAATCACCCAGAACAACTGATTTAGAGTTTTTCATTCACATTATGTAATGTCATAAATATGAACTGATAATGTCTTGACTTTTTTTGGGGGGGGGTATTTATTGGGGTTTAATGGCACTTTCTACAGCCAGGGTCACCTTGTGTCCGTTTTACAGGTGGAGAAAGCTGAAGTACCCAGAGAGAACCACCAAGCATTGACAAGCAACCATCTAGACTTTTTTGTGTGTGGGGGGGGGGGGGGGGGGGGGTATTGGGATTTTATGACACTTTCATTAACCAGGGTAACCTCATGTCGGACAGTTTTACGGGTGGAGAAAGCTGGAGAGAACCACCAAGTAACAGCAGGCAACTGTCAGACTCCAGACAATCAACCATAGCAACTGATTCAGAGTTTTTTGTTCACAAAACGTAATGTCATCAATGTTAATTAATAATGTCCCGGCTTCTTTTTCTTTTCTTTTTTTTTGGAGGGGGGGGGGGGTTATTTATTTATTGGGTTTTAACAACACGTTCGACAGCCAGGATCACATCGTGGAGGAACCCAGAGTGAACAACCAAGCAATGACAAGCAACTGTCAGACTCCAGACAACCAGAGCAACTGATTCAGTTTGGTAATGTGCTGACCTTTTTTTTGGCGGGGCTGGGGGGGGGGGGGATTTATTTATTTATTGGAGTTATAACAGCACTTTTGACAGCCATGGTCACCTCATGTTGGATAGATTAACAAAAATTTCGACAGCCAGGGTCACCTCGTGATAGACAGTTTTATGGTGGAGGAAGCTGGAAAGAACCACCAAGCAATGACAAGGGACTGTAAGACTCCAGACAATCAACCAGAGCAACTGATTCAGTGTTTTTTGTTCATAAAGCAACTTCATCAATGTCCTTTTTTTTGGGGGGGGGGGGGGGGAGGCAGATTTATTTATTTATTCATTTATTGGGGTTAAAACAGAACTTTTGACAGCCAGGTCACCTCATGTTGGACAGTTTTACTGATGGAAAAAGCCAGAGTACCCGGAGAGAACCACCAAGCAACTATCAAGCTTTTCAACGTATGAACTCCACACAAGCAGAGTTTGCATTGGTTGACGACAAGTGCACGATCTATGTGCAGTCTGCCTTAGTACACAATGCTCCCATGCCCATGGGGGTGAATTATCTTGCCCAAGGACACAACGCAGTTGCTGCAGGTTAGATTCGAACAGAGGACTTCTTGGCTTGTAACCAGCATCTCTACTTACTGAGCCACCAGGCCCCCAGGTGTGTGTGTGTGTGTGGGGGGGGGGGGGGGGGGGGGGGGGGGGGGGGCAGGACAGTCAAGTTAGTTTTCCAACTAAACACAAGCTGACATGCACCAATGCGTGTTGTAAAGTTTCAGCCATTACTCATTCAAACTGCAGCTAGCAACCCATCTTCTGCTCAGCATCCTTGGTCTGGAATATTTTTCAAGAGTATTTTCAATGTCAATGTTGAAGCGGTGATTCACAAAATGGTTTAATTTTAATTATATGGGGGGCCCTCCCTCAGAAACTTTTCTAAAATAGGTTATGGAAATAGTGCATATATAGTATCTGGAGGTCTGAGTTGAGCATATGTATGGGGGGGGGGGGGGTATCTATTTTTCTCCTCCCCTGTCTCCACCATTGATTCCTATTTCAAAAACCTGCAAGCGTGAGGTAAACTCAAGCAAAAAATTATAAATTTCAATCATTAATAATTCCCAAGATTTACTGCAATGTATGTTCAAAATGAATTGTATTCTGTCATATTTAACATTCCCTGTTTCAGTAGCTTCATTATTATTCAAAACTGAACGGTATGTGTTTATTTAATTTTTTTTCAGGATTTCTTGAGAGAAATTCAGACAGCCTTCAAGACAGCAACCATGGACCAGCCCACCTTCCAAATGTCATTACTGCCTCAGGCCTTGACAATTGCATATTTTAGTAAACCTATAAACAGGTTACCCATTCGGTTGTTCATTAACCTATTCTGAAGTTTAAGTAAATTTGTTTCATTAACCTATTGGTTAACCAAAAATCCAAACACGATATGCCACAGGCATATCCCGAAGGCTGTAGGCCTGTGCTGAGAGAGGGTTTGGGAGGGCAATGTAAAGTTATGCCTCCTCTGTTGGTAACACGCAATGACTTTTGACAATAAAAATATCATCGAAGCAGAAATACACAATCACCAGAAATAGAGAGTTGTGCCTCTTCTATTGGCAGCATTGCATATAAGAATGTGTAGCAGTGAATAGGTCCAGAATTGATTTGGCAGTGGCTCCCTCACACATCGGGCTACAGTGCATTTCACTCTCCATAAACTGTGACAGCATGTTTCTAATTATGCTTACAGCTGAATAATAAGCACAAATTTAATATTTGTATGTGCACTACTTTCTCCTCAGGCATCTTATGACATTCGTAAAAAAGTTGGTTAACCGATGGATTCTTGTGGTTAACCGAACGTCCATTTCGCCTTAATTTTTGTTTGCGTAACCCCCAGGTGAACAGAATGATCGTTCGCCTGAATTGTCAAGGCCTGCAGCAAAAAGATAATATTACCAGATATGGTAGTTATTCTCCAGTCAGCAGTTTCCTGGTGAGGACTATCTCTTCTTTTGCTATTTCAGATCCAGACAAATACCAGCTGTTCTTCCCACCAGATTCAGAAATTATACCTCCCAAAAATTATTGTCAGCTCAGAAGTTATTATTATTACCTCCCAGAACACAGGAAAATTGGATTGGAGAGTACAGATCAACAGAGAAACATCTAAATGTGCATGTACAGGTCAAATACAAATAAAAAATTCAATACTGTGTCACATTACATGTACTCCTTAACTCAAAATAAAGATGAAGTTTATTTATAACATTTTCTATTATTATTTTTATTAAATCTTTTTACTTCATAACTGATGACTCTTTACTTTCCACTGTTTTCTCACCATGATATAGCCTTAGGTGCTGGTGTGGCGTTATGAACCTATAAATAAATTTATAACATTGTCTTATCATTCTCTTGTTATTCATTTAAAAAATTTGAAGGTCTTGTCTTGTCATTCCATTTACA
Source organism: Pictodentalium vernedei (assembly GCA_031216915.1). Taxonomy (NCBI): domain Eukaryota; kingdom Metazoa; phylum Mollusca; class Scaphopoda; order Dentaliida; family Dentaliidae; genus Pictodentalium; species Pictodentalium vernedei. The sequence continues at coordinate 323,923,774 of CM062293.1, forward strand.
AGGTGGTAAGGTAGTGGCTAGTAAGGGAGGATGGAGGCCACATATTCTAGTAGATTAGAAAAATGTTTTTGATCATCATGAACAAAATTAATGTCACTATATCTTCTGTTAAGAGTGAGAACAATAAAGTATTGGAAATTATCTGTATTGTGTTTGAATTATTTCCTCAAACTTTGATCTGTAGGCAAGCAATAAACATTTTTTTTTATTCAAATGCCAGGGAGAAAAAGACATACTAGCCGGGTATCTTCACTTCTATTGCAGAGCACTTTGATAGGCTTACATGTACAAGGGTGGTTCAGTTGTGGCCATAAGGGGTGGGGAGTTTGGAGGCCACATATAATATATATTGTAAATACATGTTTTTTAACAAAAAATTGTTCATTTTCTTCATATTAAGTGCTTCTGTCTCCTCTTGTACCATTACAAGACTGTTTGCAATTTGACTGTAGTCATTCCTGTCAATTACTACACATGTGCATGTCAAAGTCAAAGACCAAACACTTTCCAAAAATAAGGGGGAGGGGTAGATTTTTCAATATTAAACCCCCACTCTGATGTAGTATACTGATAAAATGTATTTATTTTAGTTGCAAATGAATTTGTGTACCATCTGTTCTTTACCACATCAATTTTTTCTGAATATTTTTCGAGTTATGACCATTTTTGTTGTATAATGCTGGTGAAATGGTAGTTTTGAATTCTGTCCGTTTTTGGCATATTTTGGGATGTAAAATAGTCAGAATATACATATTAATCATTAATTGAGGACCATTTTCCCATTCCTTCACCAAACTAGTTATTCTGTAAAGAAATATCACAAGTAATTGGCTTTGCAGGTTGTTTTCTGTCCAGCATATGCCTTTTCTTAACTTTCCGCAGGTGTAGCCGACACCTCAAATTTGGACAATGACGCTTGAAAAATGGATAGAATTTCTAAACTGCCAAGGCTCAAAGCTGAAAGTAAAACAGAAATGTTCTCAGAATTAGTTGTACTTAATAATAAAGGTTATTTCATAACTTCTGGGGTCTAAGTCAATTTTTAAAACATGAAAATCCTTAAAAATATAGAAAAATTGTCGAAAATTTTACATTTTTGAAAAAAGGGTATACACCCCATCTACATTTGGATGAACCAGACCCAATTCTCTTTATATCAAGGCAATGCTACACAGATATGTTCTACCAAGTGTGCTTAAAGAGGGACACACAACAGAATCCAGTGAACTGAACTACTATTTGAGTTGTAGATCCACAAACATGGACTCTCAGAGCAGTGCAGCCAAGTCACAAAGGCAAAATAAACTAAGTCCATAAAATGAACCCATGATTTCCCCGAGTCCAAACTTTCTTTATTTACTAAAAAATCTGGCTGTGAACACTTTTAAGCATTATATCCAGTGAACTTGACAAGAATAATAAGGTAGAGGTCTTGAAATCTTCACTTATGTCAAGATAGAGACCCTTGAAATGGGTATTTGGGCCCATTTCGACAGAAAAGCTCAAACTGCCTTTTCGAAATCTGAAAAATACCCAGTTTTGGGGCGACAAAAAATGTCATAACTCGAAAAATACTTGACCAATTTTGAAAAGGTTTTCAGTTTTGTAATCGCCATGTAGAGATCCACAAGTTGCAATAGAAATCATTGCAATTGGAAGAACTTGAATTTTTCAGTGTCTTCCCTATTAAAATGGTCTTCAGTAATCACACTATTTTGTTTGGTGGTGTGGACAGATAGTACAAGTAACAGATTCACAATAAATTAGACTTGGACATATGGTGTTCGCGATCAAATCGATTTAGTGCAGTACTAAAACATCAACAGGCAACACGTGATGGAGCGAAATTAGGTGAAAAATGAAGATCGACTTCAAAACTGATATTCAAAATGAAATTTTGAAACAATCGCCAGGCTACATGGAAATAGGACGTAACATTTTATTTGAATATGATATCCAGTCCTATGTGTTTATTTCATGTAGCACAAAAAGTTTCATACTCTTGCGAGTTTCACGGGTTGTGACTTAGCATCCATGTTGGAAAGATCGAAAAGGCGGATTCGTTTCAGACATTTCGCAACGAAAGATTCGACACCTGGACGATTCGGTCCTAACTTTTTTCAGGTGATTCAGGCTGTCTTTTTAAACGATTCGGACCAGAGGCAGTGGCGGATCCAGGATTTTTTCTGGGGGGGGGGGGGGGGGGCGAACCGATGTAATGCAAGAAATTCCTATTAAGCATTAGTTTGTAGTTATGTAACGAGCTTAAGGGATTAGAGGAGTCCAGGACACCCGTGTCTAATTACAGATTACATGCAATCAATCACCAATGTTCCAAATTGTAAGATACAGTTCTATAAAATAATTGAAGCGTGTCGATGGCATTAAAGTATGTTTGATTTCCACGACTAAGCAAAGACTATGACAGAATCATCTGGACTAGGCATCATATCTGATAGCGAAAATGTATGATTTATTACCCATGGTATCAGTGTGACCTATTGCAGCAGACACTCTCTGGTAGGGTCCTACTAAATACCAAGCTGTACCAAGCTATCCCAAATTGAAAGAAAATAAAGGAAAATAAAGGTTTTTTTAATATTTAAACGTTATATTTATGTTGACATATGCCAGTACATTAAAGAAAACGAACGAAATGGTTTGACGCGCCGAAGGCGCGCAGGGACGGTATGGGGAACAAGCCCCTTTCGACCCCCGTTGACTGTATAATTTTGTCATGTCAGAGCGTGGTAGAGGAGGGAAAGAGTAAAGGTGTTCAGCGGCGTCTGTGTCTCCTGCGGTTTTTCTTGGTGGGAGGAGGATGTGTTGGAGAGATAGATGTTGGTGGCGTTGTAGGATCTGGAGGATTAGTAGGTTCCTTGGTAGTGAATGGCCTGATCCTAGAAGCCGTTTCTTCTTGAGATTTCCTGGAGTTTTTTAAATATATTGTGAGGATTGTCCTGACTGAGTGTGCTGGGAATTTTCTGGATACATAGAAGCTATATTCGTCTTGGGCTTTGGCTCGGATGTTGTCGTCCTCGATCTCCTCCCCAATGAATGCCTCCGCGGACGCCGGGAAGCTCTCCTCCTGGTCGGACTCCTGGTCCAAAGAAGCGGAAGAAGCAAAAGCTGGAGGGGTGGAAGGTGCGACAGCTTCCTGCACCGTTGACAGAGCTTCCTCCTCCATCTCCTCTTCAGATGAAGAGTCTGATGAGCTGGAGAATGAACTGTCGCCTGACGACCCACAGTCCCCCGGACCCTCCTCCTGGAAGGGAGGTACCGGGCTGGACAAGGGTTGTTCAGGGGTGACAGGAGCTGCCCTTTTGACACCCTCACTTGCCTCCTTCTCTTCCTTTTCCTTCTTCTTCTTCTCCAAGAACTCCGTCATTCGGCGGGCATCTCGTCGTCTGGCGGAGGGTCCCTTCTTTCTCGTCCTCTTCTTCTTCAAGTTCTTGGTGGCTGTGCTACTCCGGCGGCCTTCATCCTGCTTATCCGTGTCACTAGGAGGGTGACCAGTGTGAGGGGAAATCCCCTCACGAAAGGTGCTACACCTCTCCTAAAGAAAATCTATTTTGGTTGTGATTTTATAGACATATTTAAAGTAATATGAGACAAAGCGCTAAATCGCTTAGAAAATACTCAGCTTGGTATTTAGTATGTACGGGCTAATTGGATTAGTTACTGCACTACTCAACTAGTTGGGCTGCCACAAGATCACCCAATTTGTCGGTCAGGCCCGTCAGCCTCAGCACTTTCCAATCATTCTCTAATTTTATAAATTTGTTGATGCTCTCGCAGTTATTGTTCGTCCATAGTTTAGGAATTGTTGTAGATGTCAGTCTTGGTACAAGTATTTTCAATTTCAGTTTCGGCATCAATGTGTCGGTTAGGTATTTGTTCGTAAACCAGTCGATCGTCAATCGTCATGATTCCTTTCCGAAAATCTTTGAAACTATGCTGTCTACAGTCTTTTTGTTCTCTGTCTTAGCTAGTTGATGAAGGGCATTTTCCTTGAGATGTCGAGTGCATAGAGTGTGAATTGATGTCGGAAAACAAGCCTTTATTGCATTAATCATAGCCGTTTCATCGCCTGTACCAAAAATTAAAGTAGATGTCTGTTGTATGTCAGTCAATTTGCTACTAAGGTAAGGTAAAAAACGATGGTATGTCTGGAATGTTCCGTCCCAGTGTAGGAAGACTGGACCCATTGGTATTGGATTGTTTGTCGATCCATTTTGCACAAAATTTGGATTTTTGAAACATATTGTCGTTAAATAACATGCAGCCAATTAAATGTCCTGTCTTTTCCAATGATGCAACCATTTTGTATAGCTGATTTAAGAAGCGTCATTTGTTCGTCCGTATGGCATATAATATTTGGCGATCGTTTTGGGTCAATTGATATTACTTCTTTAATATAATTACTGTCAATTGCCTTATTTAACATACCTATGATATCGTCTGCCGTATCTTTTCTGTATGCGTCGTCCTGACTATTGGGCTTGTTATGATTGTAAAGCCTATTTTGAATCTTTCTAATGTCAATATTATCGTCTGGGCATTGGTTACATAGTTGTCGTTTGATTTGCTTTGGTTTAAGGCCATGTTTAAGTCCTTCGTCGATTGTGTTTGTCCGTTGTATTGTCATTCGTTTGTGTGGAGCCGTGTTTGTGATCGATTTGCCATGCGTTTTGTCATTAGTCTCTGGGTATGAACCAATATATTCAACAACACAATTGCCAGGAACACACTAAATCCACGTAACCCTCTTTTTGTAAGATTTACTTCGCAACAAAGAACACCATTTCCTAGTGAAAACAACTAATTGGTCTGATTCTGGTTGGGAGGTCGAACGGATGAAAACCTTTCTTCACAATACGACCATAGTACCCATGTTGGCAAACCCACATGGGTTTGCACACATGGGTCCCATATGGGTCCGATGTGGGTGTACCCATATGGGCTTGCCGAGAAACAGCCCATATGGATCCCACATGTGTCCCATATGGGTCCGATGTGGGTGTACCCATATGGGCTTGCCCAGAAACAGCCCATATGGGTCCCATTTTATCATGTTTGCTGGGGAGATCACCATTTTTCTCAACTTGACAGAGAGATCCCGAGTCACCTCTTAAGAAGGAATACTTCTTTATTAAGTCAGATTTGCTATCCCAAGAACCACAGTCATCAGGGTGAATGGTGTGTTTGGATGAAGCCCTACGACCAATGTTTACACTATTGTCAACAATAAAAGTACATTTTCCTTGATTCCAGTAGGGATACATCTGAACACTGCTTCAGACTCATCACTGATCATTTCCAACATTGCTTCAACTGAACCTATGAATGTGCCATTCAGACCATTTTTCTCTGTTTTTTTTTGTATGGAAGATTCACTACTTCGGAACGATTTGTGATGTTTTCCGGATCAAGTGCGGAAGACTCACCAGGACTGTCCGATGAGGAATCTGAACCGTCGGAGGAAACAACCACATCACAAGGACCAGTCAATAAAAATACAGGAATTGTGGATTCGTTCAGAGCTGATTTGGCTGGAGGAATTACAACACTACAAGGCGTGGAATGAGAGACTTCGACAGAAGACTTTGAAAGAACTGGGATAGACATTGAGACCGTATGAGACCTTGAAACTGGTGCACACTGAGACTCACCTTTAACTACCGCGGCACAGCTGACTTTGCTGTCATCGGCAACTCGATCGGCATCTTGGTCATCGGTATCAGAAACAACATTGACTAACTCAGGCAAAGCTAACGATGGCAACAAAGGGACAAAATGGTTTGGTGCCAAAGTGAAAGTTACCTGTGGCGACGTACCAGCCCATAGGACAGATACTGATTTTCGCCGTCTAGAACCGACCCGGGGATAGAACATCGTGTTCAAAATCGGGATGTGCGGATCCCCAGGCCAATTCTTTATAGGATAGACCGACTTCACAGGCCGCCCAATCACCGATGATACACCGTGCATGCATTACGTGTACAGTACCCGAATGGAATGGTTTAACACACCGAAGGCGCGCAGGGACGGTATGGGGAACAAGCCCCCTTCGACCCTCATTGACAGTAAATGACTAATTTCCACATGTCTACTCGTGTTGAAGGAGGAACAGGTTCAGGTACTCGGCCGGTGTCACCGGTTGCGGCGTGATGGTCTCTTGACTGATGTCGGTTGAACCCTCGGGTGAGGACCAGTGTGAGAGGTTGGGTCCTCTCACAAAGGTACTACCTCTCCCCGAGGGTGCAGTCGATCTGGATTTTCGGGCAAGTATAGTCTGCCACTTCGGAGATGATATTGTGTGATGGCCATCACTGACAAGTATAATCTGCCTCAGGCTGTCTCTGTTTGATAGGATGTCTTTGAAGGAAACAACAACGACCCCTTCCGGGGACCACCAAGAAGAAGACCCGAACTTCCCTGGTTCGGGGGCAGGCCTGCATTGTAATCCTAATGGGTTGGGGCAAAAAGATGCGCAATGCGCTTACAAAAAGGGGCAGAGGCGGGACGCAGGACCAACGCTCGCCTCCCTTAAAGTGGTCGACCACTTTTAGGGATGGAGTGAAGGATGTTCAGGAACCATTGGGGTTACCGTTCCCATAACGGTTAGACTGTCCATAGCGGTTAATGGGGTGCTGGTCAAAAAGCATCTTCTGTGTACCTGCTTAAAAGAAGAAGGTAGAATTAGTTTTCATTAGCACATTATGTTTTAATTGTGATCACAGTTAAGCTGTTAATCTACCTGTTAGATCACCTTCTTAGGGTGATAGTGAGTTTGTAGCGGGAGGGTAAAGGTTTAGACACTAAACCACACCCGAGGGTGTTTCTGTTATGCCCTTCGCTGGTTTCGACCATGTTTAGATTAGTTTGAGTTGATTTTGCATCAAGATTAAACACTGCAAATCCCACCATCAGCCGGGGAGGCCCAGCCCACACAAAGCGCTCTCGCCTGGTATCTCGAGCGACCTGTGTGGGCCGAGCCCCTCCCCGCCTTGAAATGAGATCTACAGTATCCAATCGTGATTTAATTTTAGTTGAGTCGGTGAAGGCAGCCCTTTCTGGAAGGCCACAGTTAAGCTGTTTTTCTGCCTGTTTATTCACCTTCTCGTTCCCTATTTATTTAGATTTTTAGCAATATTTAATCCTGATGTAATTTTACTTGAGTCGGTGAAGGCAGCCCTTTCCGGTAAAAGGCCACAGTTAAGCTGCTTTTCTGCCTGATAGTTCACCTTCTCGTTCCCTAGTTTTATTCGAGCGGTCTTAGTTTTGATTGCAATTTTTGGGCTCTTGTCGGCTTTCGCAAATGGCTCCAAGCTCGGAGATTAGTTTGCTGTCGGCTAACCGGTCATGATTTTTCGCGGCCAGGGTGGCTAGGTGGTCTTTAATGGTGTGGATATCGGCCCTGTCGTGGAGTGTTTTGATGGGTGTGTCCCATGGTGCGCGGAGGGCAACTCTAAGCGCGTGATTTTGGACCTTCTGGAGTTTTCCCATGTTAGTTTGGTTGAGATCAGTTAGTATGATTGCACCGAATTCGAGTACTGGGCGCACAAAGGCTTTGTATAGTTTGAGTAGGGTGGACTGGTTGCCCCCCCCCCCCCCCCCCCCCCATGAAGTTCCCTTAAGCATTTTTAGTAAGTTAATGCGTTTGGTGGCTTTTTTCGCCATGTCGTCGGTGTGTTTGTTAAAGGACAATTTTTAATCAATGGTGATGCCCAGGAATTTCGCTTCTTTGCATTCTGGGAGGGTGTTATCCATAAGTTTTAGGTCAAAATCACGTTTATTTTTCTTGCAGGTAAAGGTGATTCGTTGGGTTTTATTGGCGTTTAGCTTAATTCTCCATTTGACACACCATTGTTCTAGGTCATCGAGAGCGCGTTGCAGGGGTTTTTGGAGCAGATTGGCCGTATTGTTAGAGTCCCAGAGGCCCTTATCATCCGCGAATTGGGAGACTTGAACACGATCCTCGGAGAAGTTAATGTCATTTACATAGAAGATGTAAAGGAGGGGGCTTAGGACGGATCCTTGGGGGTGCCTGCTTCAAGGGGGACACTGTCAGACATTCCATTGTTCACTCTGACTTTAATTTCGCGATCATTTAAGAAAGAGGATAGTAATCTGAGCAATTTCTTGGGGAGTTTCATTTTTGATAATTTGTAGCGCATTCCATTATGCCAAACGGAGTCAAATGCTTTTTCGACGTCTAACAGGACTGCCGCGCCTATTTGCTGATTGTTGATAGCGGTTTTCATTTGGGTGACTAGTCGGTAGACATGTTCGATGCCTTCTTTCCGGTTTCTATAGGCTCTTTGCCATTTATTGAAAAAATCGACGTCTTCAACGTGCCCCCTGAACCGATTGGTAAGGATTCGTTCGAATGTCTTACCAATGCAGCTGAGGAGGCTGATTGGGCGGTGGCTGGTTGGATCGGAGGGGTCCTTGTCAGGTTTTGGTATCATGACACCGATGGCTTTTTTCCAACATTTGGGAAAGTAGCCATGGGTGAGGCATGCGTTGAACAGTTTGTTTAGTTTTTCGATTAGGGAGTTTGGGCTTTGTTTTAGAATTTTGTAGCTTACTTCGTCTTCGCCGGGTGAGGGTGAATTTTTGCATTTTTTATGACGTTGATGATTTCGTCATTGGTGATGGAGGTGGCGAGGTCATCGTCATCCCCGTCTTCTGGCTCGTTATCGTATTTGGGGTCACGGTAGATTTCAGGGTGTTTTCAGGGTGTTTACTGATGAGGTCATCGATCGCGTTAATGGCGGCGTCATCATTGCCCGTGCCTTGATACGGGCGAGGCGTTTTTCTTAGGAGGTCGACAAAAGTGTCGGCCTTGTCTTTGTCGGAACGCGTGAAGGAACCGTCTTCCCTTTTAAGTGGTTTGGCAGCGGCTTTGCCGCCCTTGTTTTTTGGCCCAGTTAGGATTTTGAAAGAGTCCCAGAAGGATTTTGAAAGAGCCCCAGAGTACAGTACCCATTTGAAACTGGTCAGTTAATACCCCAGTTATTGATGCTAAATTTAGATTAGTGCTGTCTATTTATAGAGGAACTATTTATGAGTGGGCGTGTACAATTAATTAATTATCTTCACTGACAACAGGGCAACAATAGCAAGAACATTGGCTTGGGTATATTTTATTTCATTCAAGTGTTTCAACTTTTAACAAGCGATAAACTATAGAAATATAATACACTGCACATAGATATTAACATAAATAAGTTTGTCTTTTGCACATAGATATTTACGTAAATGGGTTGTCTTTTTTTAATTTCTTAACTTCATTTGGTTTCTTATAATGAGGCCATAGTTGCTAAGGAAGAATACCACCAAGCACGAAATAAAGTAAATAAGATTAAAGACGATAATCGGAGAGTACGAAATAGCAGTCTTATTAGGACGATAAGAACGACAGGGGGGTCTAGTTCGAACGTATTTTGGAAATGGGTGAATAAACGTAACAAAGGAAGTAACCCACAGAGTATTAAAGTAGATGGCAGAGTTACAGACGAGCAAGATCAAGTCGCATCAGAACTAGTCAAGCACTGGGAAAAGGTAAATGATAAGCGATGGGGCATGGGGAGCCCACCAGAGTGTCCGAATCAGGCCGAGGAAAACCTATCGAGCTTCGTGTGCAGCGAAATTAAAACGGAGGAGGTGCGAAAGGTGATATCAAAATTAAGGGATGGAAAAGCGGGAGGAGTGGATGAAATTCCTAACGAGTTTATCAAAACAGGGGGAGAGAACTCGTGGAAAGCCTAACTGCCCTATTCAATCTAGCCATAGAAAATCAAGAGGTCCCAAAGGAGTGGAAAGAAAGTAAAGTGACATTTATTCACAAAAAGGGGGAAAAAGACGTTTTGGATAACTATCGAGGGATCTCTGTCAGTAGCAACATTGGAAAGGTTTTCTGTAAAGTCCTGTATGGGAGACTAGAGGAGGTGATTGAGGAGAAGGGTTTTTTGGGAGAAATCCAGAATGGCTTCAGGAAGGGAAGGAGAGTTACTGACCATCTTTTCACACTATCCCAAATGATAGAATCCGCGAAAGCAAAAAAGAAAAAGATGTTTATGGCCTTTTTGGATATCAAAAAGGCATACGATAGAGTATGGAGGGGAGGTATGTGGCGCAAGCTGGAGGCTATGGGCTTAGGAGGCGAGTTTGTTGGAATTATGAAAGCATTATATAAAGATGTACAGAGTGAACTTAGCCTGGGAAACATTACAACGAAACGTGTGCCTATGGAGGTAGGCCTAAAACAGGAGTGTATCCTTTCGCCGATCCTGTTTGCATTGTACATCAAAGGTTTAGGAGATGAACTCCTGCGTAGCGAGGAGGGGGGTAGCAGTTGGGGACTTGAAGATCCCAGGGCTATTTTTTGCAGACGATATGGTTCTAGTGTCAGCAAGCGAAGAGGGGCTAACGAAAATGCTGGGAATTGTTGGGAAATATGGGAGCAAATGGAGACTCGAACTTAATGAAAGCAAGAGCAAAGTTATACCTGTGGGCCGCAAAGTGGACCCCACTCGAAGGTGGAGAGTGGGTGAGTTCTGCATTCCGGAAGGGAGCAGCAAACTTCTCAGTGTGGGAGAGACAGGTGATTACGAGTATTTGAGGGTAAATATAAACATTACAGGAAGAGGCATCTACCGGAACCACACAAATAAATTGATTCTGAAGGGGAAGCGAATCCTTAACCAAATGAAACTTATAGGGAGAAACAGTTTCAATAAGGTTTTCGTGGGGAAAACCATTTGGGAAATGGTGGGGCTGCCAAGTATAACTTACGGCACGGAAGTGGTACCCCTAAACCAGACGGCCGTAAAGAGCTTGGAAATCCTGCAGAACGATGCAGGCCGATGGATAACGGGGTCGAGTAATGCCGCAGCGCTAGAAGCAATCAGGGGTGAGCTTGGGTGGATGAGGATCAAGGACAGGATAGACCTGTTGAAGCTCGGTTATCTTAATTATTTGGTAAATCTCCCCGACAGTCGATGGTGTAAAGTAATGTTCCTGAGAATTTTCAACTCAAATATCAAAACGGGGTGGATGGTCCAAGTGAGGGAGCTAGTAGAGAACTACTCATTGAGGATCTCGGACCTGGACGTTGGGGCAAACCAGGGTAAAAAAATCGTCAGAGAAAGGGTCATGGAGGATTGTAACCGTAATTGGCGAGAGGGGGTCAAATCAAAGAGGTCTTTGGGTGGCCTGCGTGATAAAGAGAAGCCAGGTTTTGAAGAGTACCTTGATGGCACCTTTGGGGGGGGGGGGGGGGGTTCACTGTTGTTCAAGCTGAGGTCGCGATCCCTGAAGCTGAGGGGAAAATTGGGAAAGACGGTGAAAGGGAGTGCCAGATGTGTAACTTGGACATGGTGGAGACCCTGGAACACTTTCTTCTAGAATGCCCAAAGTATCAGTCTAAAAGAATGAGATTCACTGGGAGTATAATGGGGAAGTGGGATGGGAGAATGAAGGACATGTGGTTAGGGGGAGAGGAGAGGAGAAGCGTGGGAATAGGGAGGCAGTTGGGAGTGCAGGGGTAACCATGGCCTTCTCGTCCGAGAACCGCGACAAATCAGCGGCTGGCCAAAGTGTTATTATATTATTATAACTAACATTACAGTACGTTCAACGTGGATTGAAACAAATACGCCGCCGCGATGTGTTCTCCATCGTGGAGTTCCAGTGGACCGCAGTGTTTGATCAGTGGAAGACAGTTTTCAAAACACTGACTCGCCGTGGTCACGAGCATTAAGGATTAGCTTAATTGCTTTTGCATGTCAGTTTCTCTGCTGATTAATAAATACTGTCTTGTGACGTCAGCTGGCAATTAAAGATTCCTATAAAAAAGGATATAGTAAAAAGAAAATATATATCAACTAAAGCCACCCCCATGAGTAACCAAAAGACCGCAATAACTCAACGCCAATCATGAATAAATTACAAATAGCCGTGTGGAACGCTAGAAGCGTTAACAATAAGAAGCTTCAAATGAGCCGATACTTCGAAGGTACAGACATTGTCTGCATCTGTGAAAGTTGGCTTCAACCAAGCAAAAATTTCTCAGTAAGTGGGTTCAGCACTATTAGGAGAGACAAACTAACCAACCAAGGTGGCGACGTTGCTCTTCTAATAAAGCAGAACATCAAAACCAAAACCATAAAAACTAATCACCTCGATGCAGAGGTGATTGCTACTGAAATCATTGTTGACAATAAAAACATCGCGATTGTTTGTTATTATAACGACCCAAGCAAAATTGTTTCTGACACTGTCTTTGAATTCTTTACGAGGAAATACAAACACTGCATTTTCCTCGGCGACTTCAATGCCAAACACCTGAACTTTGGCTGCAATAAAACTACCCCCAACGGTGAAGCCCTCCTTGAAATCACAAAAAACCTAACCTTCATGTGATTATGAATGACAGCTCAGCAACTTATATCAGTAACAATCCATTATTCTCTTCCGAAATCCTCGATCTAATTATCGCCAGTGACTCCCTAATAAACCACGTCGACGACGACTGGGTCGGCGATGATGACTTAGGCAGCGACCACCTCCCGGTCCATGCCTCCCTGCAGTTAGGTAGTGGTCCACTCAGGTACCCACCCACTCTCCGCAGAAACTTCAGGAAAATCAATTGGAACCTCTACCGCGACATCATTGATGTCAAACTCACTAACCCCCCCCCCCCCCCTCCCCACCCCCCCCCCCCCCCCCCCCCCCATCCAATGCAGCGGAACTAGAAACCCAATGCGAGAGCATTGAGAAAATCATTAACTCAACCTTAAACGAAATATGCCCAAAAGAGGAAGTTCGCCCCTGGAGAAACACTATCTCGGGCGAGACCCTGTCACTTATCAAATCTAAACGGATAGCTCTTCGCTCTCTCAAAAAAGAAACTGACCCCAGCAAGAAAGCCGAACTCAAAAAAACATACAACCGCCTTCATGGCGAAGTCAAACAAGCCCTCAAAACTGAAAAGCAAGCCAGCTGGGAAAAGGCAACAGCCAACCTAAACGGGACCCAAGATGCTAAAAAATTCTGGGACTCTTTCAAAATTCTTACTGGGCAAAAAAACAAGGGCGGCAAAGCCGCAGCAAAACCTCTTAAGAAAGAAGACGGCTCTTTCACTCGCACCGACAAAGAGAAGGCCGACACGTTTGCCGACCTTCTAAGTAAAACGCATCCGCCGTATCAAGGCACGGGCAATGATGACGCCGTCATCAACACGATTGATGACTTCATCAATGAACACCCCGATATTTACCGGGACCCCAATTTCGATAACGAGCCAGAAGAAGGGGACAATGATGACCTTGTCACCCCCATCACCAATGACGAAATCATTAATGTCATAAAAAAATGCAAAAACTCCTCCTCACCTGGCGAAGACGAAGTAAGCTACAAATTCTAAAACAAAGCCCAAACTCCCTAATCGAAAAACTAAATAAACTATTCAACGCATGCCTCACCCATGGCTACTTTCCCAAATGCTGGAAAAAAGGCATGGGTGTCATGATACCAAAACCCGATAAGGACCCCTCCGATCCAGCCAGCTACCGTCCAATCAGCCTGCTCAGCTGCATTGGTAAGACATTCGAAAGAATCCTTACCAATCGGTTCAGGGGGCACTTTGAAGACATCGACTTCTTCAATAAATGGCAAAGAGCCTATAGAAACCGTAAAGAAGGCATCGAACATGTCTACCGATTAGTGACCCAAATGAAAAACTGCTATCAACAATCAACAAATGGGCGCGGCAGTCCTGCTAGACGTCGAAAAAGCATTCGACTCTGTTTGGCATAATGGAATGCGCTACAAATTATCAAAAATGAGACTCCCCGTGAAACTGATTAGATTACTATCCTCCTTAAATGATCGCGTAATTAAAGTCAGAGTGAACAATGAAATGTCCGACAGTGTCCCCCTTGAAGCAGGCACCCCCAAGGATCCGTCCTAAGCCCCCATCTTTTTCGTGAATGACCATAGCTTCTCCGATGACCGCGTCCAGGTTTCCCAATTCGCGGATGATAAGGGCCTCTGGGACTCTAACAATACGGCCAATCTGCTCCAAAAACCCCTGCAACGCGCTCTCGATGAACTTGAACAATGGTGTGCCAAACGGAGAATAAAGCTAATCGCCAATAAAACCCAACGAATCACCTTTACTCGCAAGACAACTAAACGGGATTTTGACCTAAAACTTATGGATAACACCCACCCAGAATGCAAAGAAGCGAAATTCCTGGGCATCACCATTGATAAAAAATTGTCCTTCAACAAACATACCGACGACATGGCGAAAAAAGCTACCAAACGAATTAACTTACTGAAAATGCTTAAGGGAACTTCATGGGGAGCCAACCAGTCCACCCTACTCAAACTATACAAAGCCTTTGTGCGCCCAGTGCTCGAATACGGTGCAATTATACTAACTGACCTCAACCAAACTAATATCGGAAAACTCCAGAGGGTCCAAAATCACGCGCTTAGAGTTGCCTACGTGCCCCATGGGACACACCCATCAAAACACTCCACGACAGGGCCGATATCCCCACCATTAAAGACCGCCTAGCCACCCTGGCCGCGAAAAATCATGACCGGTTAGCCGACAGCGAAGTAATCTCCGAACTTGGAGCAATTTGCGAAAGCCGACAAAAGCCCAAAAATTGTAACCAAAACCAAGACCGCTCGAATGAAAACTAGGGATTGACAAGGTGAACCAACAGGCAGAAAAACAGCTTAACTGTGGACTTCTACCAGAAAGGGCTGCCTTCACCGATTCAACTGAAAGTTACTTAGGAATAAATACTGTTATAAAAACTAAATAATAAATAGGGAACGATTGGGGTCCCAAGCACGAGAGTATGTTACTGCTCTTACGAATGTAAAGATTCGTGCATTTCATACTCTCCCCCATAGCGACAAGCACACACACAGCACAATACCACACCAGAGTATGTTACTGCTCTTACGAATGTAAAGATTCGCGCATTTCATACTCTCCCCCACACATACAGCAGATACCACAAGGACACACAACTAAAGAGGTGCTACTTTCATCTTTACATTTTACATATTCTAATGAAAACTAATTCTACCTTCTTCTTTTAGCAGGTACACAGAAGATGTTATTTTTTGACCAGCACCCCAATAACCGCTACATACAGTCTAACCGCTATGGAAACAGTCACCCCACGGTTCCTGAACATCCTCCGGTCCATCCCTAAAAGTGGTCAGCCACTTTAAGGGAGGCGAGCGTTGGTCCTGCGTCCCGCCTCTGCCCCTTTTTGTAAGCGCATTGCTCACCTTTTTGTCCCAACCCAATAGGATTACAATGCAGGCCTGTCCCCGAACCAGACCAGGGAAGTTCGGGTCTTCTTCTTCTTGGTGGTCCCCGAAAGGGGTCGTTGTTGTTGTTTTCGTCCAAAGAGTCCAACCAAACAGAGACAGCCTGAGGCAGATTATACTTGCCAGTGATGGCCTTCACCCATCACTCATATTCATCCTCGAAGCGGCAGACTATACTTGCCCGAAAATCCAGATCGACTGCACCCTCGGGGAGAGGTAGTACCTTTATGAGAGGACCCAACCTCTCACACTGGTCCTCACCCGAGGGTTCAACCGACATCAGCCAAGAGACCATCACGACGCAACTGGTGACACCGGCCGAGTACCCGAAGCAGTTCCTCCTTCAACACGCCTAGACATGTGAGAACGAATCACCTACAGTCAACGAGGGTCGAAAGGGGCTTGTCCCCAATACCGTCCCTGCGCGCCCTCGGCGCGCGAAATCATCATTCCTTGAAAATATAGTGTTTTTGAATGGATACCAAAAAGTATCTCACTCAATGATTATTTCACAGGGGGGGGGGGGGGGGGGGGGGGGGGGTGGACGGGAGATATTTGCATACCGAAACAAATATCCTTCATCCAATTCTGCAGGGGTTTGTACATACTTTTATATTCTTTGCATTTGCAAATTTTTCAACGTTCCTCTTCATTGTTGTTATTTGTATTATCAATTGAAATAGCTAAGTCTGTGTGTATGTAAAAATACGCGGGTGAATATAAGGGAGATACCGAATTAAAATATCTGCGAATGTGCCATTCTAAGAGCGAGTACACTTCAGTGGGGAAGAGATAGAGAGAGACAGATATACGTGATGGGGGGGGGGGGGGGGGGAGGGAGAAAGTAAGAAAAAGTGAAAGAAAATTAGTACACTAAAGTATACGCAAGTGCACGTGGGCGTATGTCTGTATATTACACTCTGTGTGTGTGGAGCGCGGGGGGGGGGGGGGGGGGTCCGCAAGGGTGTGTGTGTGTGTTGGTGTGCGTGCATGTGTTTTGGTTTTAAGGTTTGTTTTTTGGGGTTTTTTGGGGGGTTTTTATGAACTACTGTAAAAAAGACCTACCTCTGATGAAAATGTGTCTCATAAGCCTTCATAGGCTGGATTTCATATAAATATTTTGTAAATATTCTATGTATATGATGTAAGTGTATTGAAATGTGCCACTTAAATAAAATATTCTACCACTACTACTGCATTAAAGTAGTCGGGATTGAAGTAATTAATTAAATACAGTAGATTAAACTACCACTTGCACAAGGTGTGAAATAGCATTTGAGTGGCGCGACAAAGCACAGAGCTGTTCTTCAAACCAACATCTGTTTGAGACAAAATAAGACAAATCAACATTTTCAATTACTTTTTATTAATTCAGCAATCATAATTATAACCATATGTAAATAAAATCAATAGAAAATAATATTTTTTTTTATTTTTCAATAATGACATGCCTATCGACAAGCCAGACCACCACACGCCATAAACCTAGCTCAAACATGCCCCGAAATTTCGTATAATAATCTTTGGTTTTGTACCCCACACGTGTCTTGAAACCCCCAAAATTAAAATTTCAGGCAGGAGATTTTAGTTCCTCTATCGGAGATTTTCTGGCGCCACCCCTGAGTTTTGCGTGCAGCCAGCACATCAAAAATGTCAGTGTCTTGGCAGTGTAAGATTCAGTCAGCCATACCACACCTAAATGGTGAAGTAAATAGTGCCCTCCCCCCTCTCCCTTCCCA
The DNA here is from genome assembly GCA_031216915.1 of Pictodentalium vernedei. Classification (NCBI taxonomy): domain Eukaryota; kingdom Metazoa; phylum Mollusca; class Scaphopoda; order Dentaliida; family Dentaliidae; genus Pictodentalium; species Pictodentalium vernedei. The sequence continues at coordinate 323,940,885 of CM062293.1, forward strand.
TCCCGAAACGAGGCAACTGGACCCCAAGTAGTATGTCATGCACGTTTGAGGGAATAGTTGGATGACCCCAGTGGATGACCCCGGAAGTGACGTCATGTCACGTGACCTAGTGGCGCCATGTTGTGTTGTTATGGTAACCCGCGTGAGCGACCATGTTGTGACGTCATCTCCATAGTGATACGTGGTGTTAGTGCGCATGCGCAGCGCGTGTTGTTAGGGTGATACGAGCTTCCGTCGTCCATTTTGTATACTGGAAGCCGCCATCTTGGGTTCTATGGTAGCACGTGATTGCTATGTTACCTAAAGCCTACAATAGGAGAGGGGTATGTTCGGTGGGTATGTTCGATTGAATCGGAGTAAATCTGATTACCACAAACAACCCGACAATCCCCCAAATCTCCAAAATCCACCCACAATCACCGAAATTGACTTTATTTCCCCAATTTATCAGCTTAGCACGTAGTGCTATAGTACTAAGGGGTACAAGGGGGTGCATTCGATTGAACAGGAGTAATGTTCTGGATTAGAATTCTCCCAGAATCCCTTTTTGGGTCCTTATCCCATGACGTTTTTCCCCTATTAAGAATAGCACGTAGTGCTATAGGACAAATGTATCCAGAATTCTCTGCTTCTATCTATATAGCAATAGTTTACGTCTACCTAGACATGTTCCTTTATTCTAGAGTATACTCCAGTAGCGTAGAAGAGCCTATTAATTGGAACAGCTTTACTTATTATTACTATATTTAGCAATTTCTGGTCTATTCTTGTTAGTTCTGACCCTATTCCGTGTACTCTTGTTGTTTCATATATCTAGAGCATTTATATAAATTATAACCAACCAATCAGATTGCTTGATTTCCCATAATGCAGTTATCTCCCTTCTGTATAATAAAAGCCTATATCCAATGGCCATATCCCATGGAATCCCATTTTTGCAAAACACCTGTGGCTATGGAATCCCTTTTTATCGTATGAGGCCATGAGGGCTATGTAAAAGCCCTCAATGAGTCCTCATTTATTATCCCTCATAGCCTCATTGAATTTTGAGGTTATGAGGACCATTAAAAATCCCTCAATGAGGTATAATTTACTACGACTCTTATCCCCATTTCAGTATTTAACAGGTATATCCTATGGAATCCCATTTTGGAAAACGCATGTGACTGTGGAATCCCTTTTTGTCGTATGAGGCCATGAGGGCTATGTAAAAACCCTCAATGAGTCCTCATTTGTTATCCCTCATAGCCTCATTGAATTTTGAGGTTATGAGGACCATTAAAAATCCCTCAATGAGGTATAATTTACTACGACTCTTATCCTCATCTCGGTATTTAACAGGTATATCCTATGGAATCCCATTTTGGAAAACGCCTGTGACTGTGGAATCCCTTTTTTGTCGTATGAGGCCATGAGGGCTATATAAAAGCCCTCAATGAGTCCTCATTTATTATCCCTCATAACCTCATTGAATTTTGAGGTTATGAGGACCATTAAAAATCCCTCAATGAGGGATTTTTAATACGACTCTTAACCTCATTTCAGTATTTGAGGATACCTATGGCCTGGTATTGTATTATTTGAGGATACCTATTGAGGATACCTATCGAGGATACCTTTTGGAGAATCCCTTTTGTGTCGCATTAGGCTAAGTAAAAACCCTCAATGGGTCTAATGTAGTCTTATCAACCGCTTCCATCTTGTCGCCAAAGCTCCAAGGCCATTACAGGTTTATGGCCTATCTGTCCTATCATTAGCTTCTACAGCAGTCTTGTTCCATTGCGGCCTTGTACCAGTACTATTGGCTTCTGTTATTCTGCCCGATATCTCGTCCATTACTTCCTAGCTATACCTATCTCAATCTCGACTATAACATTGATCAAGGTTGAATCAGATTTCCCCTGTATACATATAAGGCATTCCGTTATTGAGATTCCTAGCAGAGTCCGTAAAATTTGGATTCCGTGTTTTTCCAAATTTTACGGACTCGGCAACATGATTCTTCTCCGTCAATAGCTACAGTTAGGTAAAAGACCGTCGGGGGAAGATCCAGATATTCTGCAGGTCAAGTTATAATTTTTTCAACTCACATCCATGATTTCAGTACGGTATAATATTTATTTTTTAGTAATACCTCGAGTTCTGATGTATCAAAAGATAACCCGACGTCAGCCGAACATCCCATCACACAGTTTGACATATTCATGCGAGATTAAAAACACGATTCAAACTCCATATTTTGATCGTTTTTTCAGCCATATTAATGCTTTTTATTATCAAAAAAACATGTATGGAGCATACGTATTCAATTTATACTTAAGTGCAATACCTAACAATCATTAAACAACAATGAACTGAAACTATTTTTGGTGGAAGAATAAACCTGATTACCGCACTTGCAAAAAGCACAAGTTAATTATAGACAAACTGAAGTCAATTTCTGTGTTCATATGGGCAGCGTACACGACATGTGGTCCAAGCTGAGGAATAGGCAGCTCTTCCTGATGTTTGTGCGCGTGCAACAATGTCAGCAGCGAGCGACGGACTGACATGTGGTATCTGAGTCGATTGGTGAAACTTCTCATAAAACTTCTTGTGTGCAGATAACTCAATGCAAGTACGAAACCCGAAGCGCCGTGGACTTTAACTCATCACCGAAAATGGCAACTGAAATAGAGTTAACGAGGCAACTACCATCATCCGACACAACAACTGGAACAGAGGACTCGCAAATTCTTACCAAGAAGCCTTGTTGCCTGCGAATCTCTCAAATGTGAGGTCGACATAGGATGGTACTGTTGAATGTCAGTAACCCGGATCGAGTTCTCGAGTCGCAAGAAAATCTCTTCTCGTTTTGCAATATCTGGAAACGATGCATTGTCAACTGACAACCTTAACCACCTATATGATGCCTGCCAATCAAAACCACCCGAGACATACAAACACTTAGAGCAGTAGTACGGAATAGATGACTTCTTGAAAAAAGAAAAGTCGGAGCACTGAAGTTCCTCGCAATCCAAGTGGAAAAACGTATCACACAGAGCGCAGACTATTCTTCGATTCTGGTGACATGGCTCATCGCAAACGCCGCAGAAATAAGACATCGTTGACTGTATGCCGTTATTCAGGTTGAATGGTTTCGCGCGGCGTGGGCGCGCAGGGACGCTGTGGGCAAGCCCCTTTCGACCCTCTTTAACAGTTGAAGATTTGGAAGCTGCATGTCTGGGCGCGGGTTAAGGTGAAAAAGGATCGAGTACTCGACAGGTGTCTCTGGTGAGATGGTCAGATGAGGTTGTTGGGTTGTCTTTTCGGGCAAGTAGAGTTTGCCACGTATACGTATGATGGGGTAGATAGCCATCATTAGCAAGTATAGTCTGCCTCAGGCGGTTCGTGGTAGTTGAAGCTGTGTCGGATTTCAGGATAGCACTTGATGTTATCGTTCTATCGTGGAAGAAAACAACGGTCCCTTTCGGGGACAACCCAAAGAAAGACCCGAACTTCCCTGGTTCGGCGGAAGGCCTACATTGAAACTTATTTGGCTGGGTCAAAAATGTGCCCTTCAGACGCTTACGAAAAAGGGGTGAAGGTGGGGCGCAGGAGCAACGCTCGCCTCCCTTGAGGTGGGTGGCCACATCTAAGGGAGGGAGCGAAGGATGTTTGTAGTCCGTCGCGGTTATTCTTATCCATAACGGTTATAGTTGCCATAGCCGTTATTGGGGGTACTGGCGATCAAAAAGAAAGCATCTCTGTGTACCTGCTAATAAGAAGAAGGCAAAATTAGTCTCGAATAAAATATAACAAATAAAATAAAATAAAAAAAGAGCTGTTAATCTGCCTTTATATTCACCTTCTCGTTTACGATTTAAGCTGAGTCGGTGAAGACAGCCCTTTCTGATAGAAGGCCACATCTGAGCTGTTAATCTGCCTGTTGGTTCACCTTCTCGCTCCCTAATTTATTTAGAGGCTTCCGAATTTTAGTGATTTTAGCTGAGTCGGTGAAGACAGCCCTTTCAGGTAGAAGGCCACGGATGATCTGTTAATTTGCCTGTTAGTTCAGATTCTGGTTCCCGATTTTATTTTTAGGATTTCCGATTTTTAGTGATTAGTGTATTCTGCCCTAACCTCTGCGGATTGGATCCTGTTTACATGGTTGTTACACTATATTTTAGTTTTTCCTGTTGAAAAGGGGGGGGGGGGGGGGGGAGGGGGCAGGCTTTAACGAAAGAGCAACACCATGGGGTGTATTCTGCCCTAACCTCCGCGGTTTGGTTCCTATTTACATAGTTATTTCACTATAATCTGGCGTATTTGGGTTTTTGTCGGCTTTCGCAAATTACTTCTAGCCCAGAAATTAGTTGGCTGTCGGCTAACCGGTCGTGATTTTTCGCGGCTAGGGAGGCAAGGCGGTCTTTTATGGTGGGGATTTCGGCTATGTCATGGAGTGTTTTGATAGGTGTATCCCACGGGGCACGGAGGACGACCCCAAGCGCGTGATTTTGGACCTTCTGTAGTTTTCCCATATTTGTTTGATTGAGCTCAGTTAGGATGATGGCCCCATACTCGAGTACTGGGCGTACAAAGGCTTTGTATAGTTTAAGCAGAGTAGTCTGATTGGCTCCCCAGGAAGTTCACTTTAGCATTTTTAGTAAATAAATACGTTTTGTTGCTTTACTGGCAATATCGTTGGTGTGTTTATTAAAGGATAGGTTTTCATCAATGGTAATGCCAAGGAATTTCGCCTCTTTGCATTCTGGGAGGACTTTATCCATTAGCTTGAGGCCAAAGTCACGGTTGTTTATCTTGCGGGTGAAGGCGATTCGTTGGGTTTTGTTGGCGTTCAGCTTTATTCTCCATTTGGCACACCAGTGTTCTTGGTCGTCGAGAGCGCGTTGAAGAGGTTTTTGGAGTAGATTGGACGTATTATTAGAGTCCCAGAGGGCCTCATCGTCCGCAAATTGAGAGACTTGAACGCGATCCTCGGAGAATTTGAGGTCGTTGACGTAGATGATGTACAGGAGGGGCTGAGGACGGATCCTTGGGGTGCCTGCTTCTAGGGGGACACTGTCGGACATTTCACTGTTAATTCTGATTTTAATTTCACGATCGTTTAGGAAGGAAGAGAGTAATCTAAGCAGTTTCATGGGGAGTTTCATTTTAGATAATTTGAGGCGCATTCCGTTGTGCCATACAGCGTCGAATGCTTTTTCGACGTCTAACAGGACTGCCGCGCCTATTAGTTGATTGTCAATCGCGGTTTTCATTTGGGTGACTAGGCGGTAGACATGCCCGATGCCTTCATTGCAGTTCCTATAGGCTCTTTTCCATTTATTGAAAAACTCGGTATCTTCGAGGTGCCCCCTTTAGCATTTTTAGCGCCTCAACGATACCGAGTTTTTTCAAAATGCAAGCCTTACTTATACCTGCCAATTATCTCACTCGAGGGATTGAAACCTTTTTTTGCTTTCTAACGGCACTTTCACGCTAATCCGAAATCACGCTTATAACATGTGCATATGAGTTTTTGTTATATGTTAGTTGAGTAGTGCAGTAACCAATCCAATTTGCGCGTACATATTAAATACCAAGCTGAGTATTTTCTGAGCGATTTAGAGCTTTGTCTCATATTACTTTAAATATATCTATAAAATCCCAACCAAAATAGATTTTCTTTAATGTACTGGCATATATCAACATACATATAACGTTTAAATATTAAAAAACCCTTTATTTTCCTTTATTTTCCTTCAGCTTGGTATAGCTTGGTGTAGCTTGGTATTTAGTAGGACCGCTCTGGTACCAACGCAAATACAAACGCAATTTTCACCACAGGAAGCACACTGGAAGCATACAATAGTTTCACGGTGCTATCTTTGTCTTTGATAACCTGACATTCGAAAAATCTTAACTCGAGTTGAAGGGGGTGGGGGGTGGGTCGATCGCCCCACCGAGCACCCCCCCCCCCCCCCTTTGTATCCTCCACTGACCAGAGGCGCGGTTCACGTGGGCATTCTCTCGGGACAATTCGGACCATGTCATTCATATAATGGGAATCAAATCCCAATCTTAAGATACTTGAGAACTGTTCAATAAATCTATCAGGTAGACTGTTCTACAAGTCTGCCATTCTGCCTGTGTTTATAAAGCAATATTTCTTCACTTCCAATCTCCAAGTTCACTTAGCAATTTTTGTACAGTGGTCTTTTGTCTGGTGTACAATGCCGGTATTGTATTAAACCTGCCACGATTTCTTGATCATAGATATAAGTTACAAATTTTAATGATCTATCTCCAGTCTCTCTATCTAATATATACTAACATCAGCAGCAAAGTTTTTTCATAAAAATGCAAACTAAAACCGAGGCTAGTTTTTATTATTTTAAGCACTACAGGACTGTAGGAACTGAACATCTTCCCATAGAAACAATTGTCTGTATCAATTTGGTTTGGGTATATGTCATATGTTATCGTGAAGTCAATATTAAATATTTCCGCCCATTTAGCGCACCCTAACGTTCGATGAGCTCCTCCCACTTGGGTCACTGGTTCGCAGTTTGCATTTCTCGTAAACTCTCGCTAAAGCAAACAAAATATTTGCGTTCAAAACGAAAAAAAACAAAAAAAAAAACAACAACAAACAAATGGATAATTAACACATGTTTTATATTTACTTTTAAATTATTAATGTCCGATTGCCAAAATGTCCGAGACAAAATCTCCGATTTTTCTGGACGAAATGTCCGATTTCATTGGACGAAATGTCTGATTTGTTTTGACATAATGTCCGATTTTTTTGGACGAAATGTCCGATTTTTTTACAAAATGTCCGATTTTTTTGGACATTATGTTCAATCGCTGGGCGAAATGTCCGATTTTTTTGGACATAATGTCCGACGTTTTTAGACTTTATGTCTAAAAAATCGATTTATGTAAGAATTTTCGTGCTGCGTGGAAAATTTAAGAAACAAGGGTTGCTCTTCTTGAGCCAAAACTAAAACAAGTTTCCATTTACTTATCCCTTTACCCAACGTAACGGCCAAAACCGGCCAGCGCTATTCTCAAAAATCGCCAATTAATTTTCTTTATTTTTTCATTTTTTGTCTTGTAATTCTGTACTTTCTAACAAGACAAGATCAGATAAATGCCATTACGTCTCACAAACAGTCTGCCATTCAGATGCACGGCTGTTGTACCCGATTCGGGCAGTTGGGGTGCCCAGCATGACCAATTTGGAGTACGGTGCGTGTGAATTAAATAACAAGCTGCGGCATGACTATATGTATACTGTGTTAACCCTTTACCCAACGTAACGGCCAAAACCGGCCAGAGCTGTTCACAAAAATTGCCAATTAATTATTAACGTACGTTACGTTAACGTTAATATTTTTTCATTTTTTGTCTCAAAAGCATAGGTTATGACCCCCTCTTTGGAACGAGCTCGTCGAGCTCGTTCCAACGAGGGGTCATAACCTATATTTTTGAGACAAAAAATGAAAAAATTAGTTATTCAAGAATGTTTTTTGCAAGTGTTGTCTACTTTTCATTTTAGGAAAAGGGTTAATCAATATTTGCAACATATACACGGTTACAGTATAAACAGTAGTAAGCAGTAGTAAATTAATTATGGCACAACAGGCACAGTGCTCATATGTGCCTACATATGCCATGATTTACAGAAACTAGACTCTTCGAGGTGCATATCAGAAATGAAATTTGGAAAAGCTCCTTGTTTAAATTTGATTTGAAATCAAAGGCTTCTGGGGAAAGGAATAAATGATGTTCATTTGCAAGTTAAACACCAAGAAACTAGATTTGTAAGAATATTAAGCTATGCATTTAGTTTGTCTGATCTGGTTTCATTGGGGTTTTACATCGCTTACATCAACAACTATGGCTATATGATGCCGTTAGTTTCGAAGATGAAGGTAGAATATTACTCAAACATATCCACTGGACGGCCCAAGGAATCCACCAACCACCGGAGAGAAACGAAAAAGCTCATCCACACAGAGACCTCAATATAAGGATGGAATACATTCCTCAGAATTTGCTACATCGATACAGTGAAAAGTCCAAGTGAACAGCCAAGTCATCGCCATGCATTAACAACCTGGCTACCAAATGTGGACATATTATACCCAACCCACATGGGGTAATTCTATACAGTAATAGCGGTTCGAGTTGGTATTCGAGCACCGAAGTTTTGTAAAAAAAATTGTATGAGAAGGGTGTGGGTCCAAAAAATGTCATGGAAAAAATATGCAGGAACGGGTGCGTGGGTAAAAATAAACCTGCAAAATAAACACTTCCACCTGTGTCCACGCATTGTTTTCCGGCCTCCCCCTGGATCAGTGAGTAAAATTCGTCAAATAAACTTGAATATTCTGCACTGATAATTTTAAACATCAGAATCGCTGTACCCATTCGCCTGTTCTTTGTGACTCAACCACTATTTTAGTTTAAACAATATTTATTCATGAGAAAATATGATGCATACATATAATAAACCACAACACGATTGTCATACAGAGTGCACAATACAATGGTATGCATTAAACTAATGAGTCAAGAACGAGATTTGTTGAAAGGATTCAGCAGTAAGCTTTTATCTTGTATAAGCCGTTTCCTTTGGATTACTGACGAAATTTATTAGTAGCTGCAAACACTAAGTAAAATATTGTTTAAACATAAGAACCAGAGAGAGAGAGAGAGAGAGAGAGTAAGGAGAACAATAGAAAGAACAGGAGAATGAAAAGGGAAAAGGAACTTAACCCCTTTCCCAACTCGTGTAGCAGACGACACTTGAAGAACAAATTTTTGAATAACTGGAAATTTCCAATTTCCGTCTCAAACACACAGCTCAGGATACCTCACTGGGAATAGCTTATCGAGCTCGTTCCAATGAGGGGTCCCGAGACAAAAATTGAAAATATAAAAGGATTTAAATGGCAATTTTCATGGATAACACTGACCGTTACATCGGGTAAAGGGTTAACTAGGAAACAGGGGAACAACCTGAATTCAATGTTCGCTACCAAAGGATATTCAACAGAGCAGTCTCAATGAATATATCGGTAATGGTGACCCATATGTGTGGCAGACAACACCGGAAAAGTCTATGAGTGTACTGCTACTTATTAAAAGCGGCCACTCAGCATGATAAAGTCCTGCACGGCTCTGAAGACAAGAAGGTTATCATTATTATCCAATCATTCGGATCCAAATAGTAGTGTGGAGGGCTCAAGAGTAAATGGCAACGCATTGATTGTGGAATCACGAGCGTCTTCAAAGTTTGGGCAGTGCACAAGAAAGTGCTCAGTATTTTCGAGATCCCCACACTGGCAACGGGGAGATGGTGAGAGATGGTTATCGTATAAGTGGGCGTTGATATTACTGCAATGCAGGCGTAACCTGCAATGATAAATTTGTGCTGCACGAGATTTGGCCCCACAGTAAAAAAATGGTGATCGTAAGTTCGCACTGTTTAAAAACGTCTTGAATTTTATGAGAGAACAATTTTCTCTTACTGAGGGGGTAATCCTTTCCACTGGTCGGTAACTTCCGGGATAAACGAGGACTTATATAAATTGGTGTGACAAAAGGGAACGCGGTGGTTATTTTCCGATCAGAGATAGTGGCTTTGGGTAATAGATGAAATAATTGCGGGCACCTTATTGGAGATATATGGAGGTGTTAATTTATGATTCATCTTTAAAAAATGGATAAGCTTGTGCTTTCGGCGTCTTGAATTCCATTGAGTTTCTGTGTGGAGAAGGACTTTACTGCAGCTCACAATGGCGCCAGTAACTATTCTTACTGCAGCTACTTGTATTTTCTCCAGTTCAGCAGCTTGAGTTGCTAAGCAGTTGTCCCAGACAGAGTCAGCGTATTCCAAAAGAGGTCGGACAAATGCGAAGTATATCTTTTCAAGGACTTTTCGATCAAGTGTAAACTTATGGGCCCTGAGCATGTCAATACGTGTCCAGGCTTTAGCGCACACATGATCGATATGGTCGTTCCATGTACAATCTTTATTCAAAATTACACCCAGATGCTTGCGGCTACTCACCTCGGCGATTAGAGTTCCGCTTAAAAATATAGGTGAGAGTTTACATTCTTTCAAAAACCTGGGACTTATAAGATCAGGACCAGACGCCTTCGATGCCTTAATACTCTTGATTGCTTCGTACGCTTCCTTGCTTTCAAGTGTTATCTTGTCAAGCGACTGCAGGGCAGGCAGGGGTGAATCTGGCAAGGATGCATTAGTGTCATCCAATGTCGAAATGGACCAGAAGTGATCACTGGACACTTCCGCCTTTTCGAGATTGGTTGAATAGAGTTTGTTTAGGTGACTTATAGTCGGGATTCCAGGGATATTTTTACAGATAAATGTTTTTAATGTTTCCTCCACACTGACGAGGGTGTTTCCGGACAACTTAATTCTGATTGGACTTTCGATATGTATGAATACACTTGGCTTTCCAAACAGCTGATATGACGTCATTTCGTTTATGCTTATATCTCGCCCAGTCGTGCAGTTGACCAGAGCGCTTTGCTCTACGGTATAATCGAGTTCTTTGCCTAATCAGTAACCGAATTTGATTATGCATCCATTTCGGCTGGTTAGCCATGGGGGTTATCAGTTTGTTGGGAATTAAATTTAGATGCCGTTTCGAGTAATTGGTCGGTGAAGGTGGATAGTATAGTGTCCAGGCACGAATGAGCAAGCAGTCTTTCCCAGTCTACGTTATTGTATGCAGTGTTCAGACCGTCAAAGTTTCGTCCTGCATACAACCATATGCGTCTCTTAAAGTTTTAGGCTTTTCTTTCCTGAATTCAATGGCAATATAAATTAGACAATGATAGTGAGTCATGTCAGGTACAAGTGGTTCTAGGGCTTCAACTACTATTTTGTGCAGGCTAGTGCTCTGGAAATGTTAATATGTTAAAAAATTAATAGACATTTGCCTGTAGTTACCCCACCCACCGCCACAATACTGCACATTCTCTCTCAGATTAAAAAATGCAAACATGCACCGAATGCAGGTGCATATGGATGTTATCACTCTAAATTGTGTTTTGAAAAAGGAAAATTTTTCATACAATATTACCAGGTCCATACGTATGCTGTATCATTGTGTGGCCAAACCTTAGCCACATAGAGTACAAATATACATTTGCTTAAGTAACTTGTGATGTAATACTGACGCAGGGCTGTCATCAGTTCGTTTCTGCTTTTTCGCTGTTTAGTTTTTTATTTATCTTGTTGTTGTTTATGGTCAAATTTAACTATTCAGGTATTTCCAGTGTACCAAGACTCAGTTATTACTGGTCACCCCATGAAGAAAAATTAGTAACCCAGAAATAGGCTAAAATTTGGTGCAGTGGCTTTATAAATGCAACATTTCAGATGCTTAAACTGTGTTGAACTCATAGGTCCATTAGCTGAAACTTTGAATGTGGTTCCAAACAATGTCCACAAAATATCACTGTTCAGGACCTGATGCAGATTTGGTAACTTAACTCGGCAGGTGTTGCAATAAAAATCCCCTCTCCGCATACGAAACCCAGAAAGTAATTTTAACTCGTTGAATTTGAGAGGTCGCTTTTCCGGCCCAGGAACTTGATACATCATAATTTCATTAAGTAGGATGGCTGCTTGATGAATGTGTGGGGTAGAACAATCAATATTTTCAACGTGCAGCCCTACGGCTGTACGTTGAAACTATTAATTGGACTACCCCGAAATAATGAATATAGACTCTTCGGGTTGTCGCCATTGCATTGACTTGGAAGCTACCACCAGGGTTCAAAGGGTTAAGAATCTATTTAGCTCAACAGACGACAGATGGCTGCTGGCCTGCCATGACATTTTAACTGAAACTTAAACCTTAACAGAATTTCTGAAATTGGCCCTCCTGCAGAGAGTTTTTTTCGGAACTTGAAGTTGGATTCGTTGCTGGAGATGGAGTCCTTGATTATAATAATATCTTTCAATATAACTCAACCACAACACCTCTAAATAGACTGTTAGCTGTTAACCCTTTACCCAACGAATCTGCCACATCCGTCCGTGTAATATGCAAATTCAGCAGCTGAAAAATATTACTTTTCAAAAAATTTCAACAAAACCATATCATGTGACCCCTCTTTAGAACTAGCTCGTCGAACTCGTTCCAATGAGGAATCACAAGATATGATTTGGTTGGAATTTTTTTTTTTTATTTTTTAAAAATCATATTTAAAACAATAAATTTTTGATATCGTCTGTGTTGGGTAAAGGGTAAACTTTCTCTTTTCGCAATGTTTTGTTGTCCAATTTGCAATATGTAACTATAATTCTATGCAAACATACTGTTCATTTCAAAACAGTCACTGGCAATTGTGATGGCGTATGTGTTAAACATCTTGTGTTATCGTTGCTGGAAATATTGTAAATCTAATTTTCGACAAAAATGTCGCGTGACCTTTCGCAATGGTCTTTCCGAGGAGTACATGTATCGAGCGTAGCGAGGAGGAGACAGCACTGCTTGGAGTTTGGTTCAAAATAAGTGTCAGGTTGGACGATTTACCACCAATCGGCCACAGAAATACCCGCCTGAAATGTCCACTTTTTAATTTTACAGCATAGCTAAGATCTGTGCACTTTTTAGTTTTGCAGCATATCTAAGACCTGAAATCAGATTTCGGACCCGTTGTTAGCGGTACTGAATGTACCAATTGTATTTCGATCACACCATAAAAATTGATTCAAAGTTTAAAGAGGGATTTTCCCAGAAGTGCACCGCGGGATCAAAGAAATTACTCACGCGGCTCGTTTCGGACCTGATCAAGAAGACCAAACATTAAAAACTACCCCCTTTCAACACAACGTATAAAATCACCGCCATTTTAATGGATTCTGATGAAATTTGAACTGTGGACGGCTCAATAGTTGCAACGTTTTTTGTTCAATTATTGGACGTGAGAAGTGGGTGTGGGGGTGTGGCATTAAGGTTCTTTACAATAGGTCCTCTCAAAAGCTGTAAAACTAGACAATTTCGAGAAGTGAACATTCAAAATAAATTAGATGAAATCCATGCTCGGGGTACACAGAGCAGTACTTCCCCAAAATTTCAAGCCGGCCCTATCTTTAAAAATAGAGGTCCTCGAAAAGCATTCTAGGTTCTCATATCAGCTGTAAACCTGTGTGTGTGTGGGGGGGGGGGGGGGGGGGGCATGTCATGGTATCATCTACCAAGCTTGTACCACAACTAAACTAAAACAATTGTGCATGGAACATTTCCCCGTCCAAACACGTTGTTAAAAAATTCTCAGTTCCGGGCTGTCTGTAGGAGTCTGAAAGTGTGTAAGAGAAGTGTGGGTGGGGATAGTGTGTGCAGATTAAAAAGTTGCTTACGGACAAGCTAGCCGCGTTGGCGTGTATAACTAATTAGGGTGTAGTTACTTCACTCCTCCATTCCCACTTTGTGATCTGGCTTACAACAAAGGAATATAGGCAGACTTTTTAAACAATATGCTCCCTGAAATGCGATTTTCTTGCATCCGAGGACAAAATCTCAGATTTTTGTGCGAGTCTTTTGTGGGCAGCGGTTATCCAATTCCTGTCATGTATGTGGTGTTGAAACTTGAAAGATGATTTCTGAATCAGAATGACTAACAAAGGGGGTGATCATGGTTCGGCCATTTTGGGACGTTTTTCAAATTTTATTACAAAACTTCATATCCAGGCGAACAGTCGGTGACAATCATGAGGAGGGCACAGCTCCCTTCCCAGCCCTCTCCGTTTGCCGCTAACCCGCCATTCTTTTCTAAACCACAAAACTGCTATATTAAATTACCTTTGTCATCAGTTTATAGAGGCCATTCAAATGGAAGGTCATACGTTAATGCTTGAAACGCATGATATGGACTTTTTCAGAAAAAAATAAATAATGATTGTTAGAGTTGTCTGCAATAACATTTTATAAATGTCTATTTTATTCTATAGGTTTGGTCTCCTGGGAATATAGTCTCCTGTACCAGACTACCCGAACACAAATGCCTAGGCAGGGCTTATATTTCGACGAGAATCCGAGAATCGATTCGCACAAAGATTCGCGCAATAAAACCGGTGATAATCCATGTAGATTCTCGCTGCACCTCTGCAAGGATTCGCGTCAATTCAACCCTTTAACTAACACAGCGGCAACAAATTAACCAATAGAAGGCTAACATGACCTGAAATATCCTGACACTTTGTCAATAAAACCTTACAAATATGGCTGTCATTGGAACCGGCTCATTGAGCCGGTTCCAACGACAGCCATATTTGTAAGATTTTATTGGTAAATATTGTTCATTTAATTATTTTATCATTTATTTATTATTTATTGTTTAAAAATTATCAAACTTAGTTTTAAAAATTACAAAAGTGTGTTGGGTAAAATGTTAACATGTGTTATCAGTATACAACAGTGGTTCAACCTTGGTGGCGTCATGGGATCCTGGGACACTCATAGTAGGGATGGATTCTCGCAACCATTTTCACGAGAATCCAAATGGATTCTCACAAATTTAGACGAAATACAAGCCCTGCTAGGATATCCAAGCCTTGGCGAGGTGCTTTCCAGACAGTGCATGTACAGTGGTAACCTAGCACTCGGACTCAGATATATTTCATTCCAGGTGCCAAGAAAAATGTACGGAGTGAAAGTGGCTTATCAAGAAAATATATTTTTCATAGAATATATGTTAGGTCTATTGCTGGAGAGAACCTCCACTCCGTGTGTGTGTGTTTTTTTGTTTTTTTTGATAATCCACTCTCCCCACACTGTTACTTATTTATTTATTGATTTTAAGGTCACATATTCTGCACAATGGCTACTCCACATACTGTAGATTGAATTTAATATTTTCAGACAAGTCAGCAGCATTATTTGAAGTAAAACACGTCAATAAATTCATTCAGAAAGCTATTTTCAAATAGAGCGAACTCAAATGTTGGAGGCGTTTATTTCTTCCACAACGTAGCTAATTACCCTCACTGGAAAGAGCTCATCGAGCTCGTTCCAATGAGATGTTCGACGCTATGATCTGGAAGATAAAAATGAAACTTCTCTAATTTCAATGTCTAAATTCGAAAGAGCCCTTAGGGAGTTTTTTCCGATTCGTTAGACGAAGGTTTTACAGGGAAAACCGCTAGGGGACCTGTATCGTTTTAAATAGTCCGCATCTGCGAAACATACAAGTCACTTTCTGAAAGGGTCCACAAATCGTTTACAACGTCATGACGACATAGCCCGAATGACGTTTCGGTTATCGATACACCGATAACATTTTTCTTTCATCTTTCTTTTTCATTCCATTCTTTTTCACACCAACAACAGCACTATTCTGTGTAATCAATGAACAAAAGATTCGACCAGTTCAAAAACATATTTTTATTTCAATGGAGAGTAACCGTTAGAGTAATTATATGTCTCTCTCAGAACATTTTAACTTGGACATTTTACTGGACTTAATAGAAACCGGTTGTCACACCGTGTCCGCTGATAAATCTGTTACAGAGAAGTTTCAAACATTGCTTCAGGAGCAAATAATTCGTCTAAAACTCGCCGTCCACGTTAAAGAAGGTTAGTATTAATTTTGAAAGGGAAATTGAGCAAGAATAAAACGCTGTACACGAATTAGCGAGACAATGCAGCGGGAGGTATCAAAATGGGGTTTCTCCCAGATTTGACAATTATTTTTATAAAGCGGATAGCCCTAACCTTCTTGATTATGACTTTTAGCAATATGCTTTGTTTTTCAACAGTGTGGGTGGACTCCTGTGTAATAAAAAGAAACCAGGCAGAACTGTTAAACAAAATTCCCACTGGGACAGCAGCCTTTACAGACTCACCATATATTTGCCATTGCTAAAGAATCAGGGGCGTCGTGAAGATTACCGATAAGAGGGTGGATGTGGGGGGGGGGGGGGGGGTGTGAACCTTATATATCCCGACTGTGATGGCTCACGACTGATAAATATTCCAACTACATCATCATGCCAAAGGCATGCCTTGATGATGCAGTAAGAATATCAGTAAGTCGGTATTATAGTTATAAACAACTCAAGCCTTATTGAGTTATTAGACATTTTTTCATGGATAAATAAATATGCATATAGGTCTTGTTGTCATGACGCAGCGTCTTATTCAGGTAAAACGTGCCGTACAGGCTGGGACTTGACGAGAGTGGGGGGGTGGGGGGGGGGTCTCACACCCCCCCCCCCCCAATCCTGGCCAAAATTTCCTATACTATAATTGGAAATTCGGAGGGCAAGTCATGAGTAGTTGGAAATTCCATCTATCTGGATTTTAGAGCTTCTTTGGTGATGCTGATGTCTCCTTTACTTCCCAAAATTCCATCTCCGTTTCAAATCGGCAAAAATTCCAAGTGTGTATATTCAACTACAGTGTACGCAATATCCAGCTTCATAAGTATGCATGATGTCAATCGGTACGTTTACTTATCGTAATAAAAAAAATCCTCGAAATGCACTTCAAGAAAATCGCATCATGTAAAATCGTCTTACTGAGTTAATTCCACCATTCACTGTTACACAATGATGAAACATCGAAAATTGATCATTCCTGATTTAATGTTAGGACAGTGTGAATTGCTCAAAGTTAGATTCTAAGCTTGGGCATTTGTTTAGCACATACTCAAGTCACAGAATAATACCAAATAATAACGATAACCTAATAATTCTATCATTAATTTGTTGGCATTTGGAAGCCTCTAGTCTCTGCGTACGGGTACCCCAAAATGGCCATGCAGGGTCCACAGTAGCTCAAATCAGGTACTACAGAGTTCCATTTGTATGGCCGGTTGTGTGCGTTTCAGAAGTCCTAGCTATCAAATTTGGTCTTGTAAAAAGGCATACTATTACAAATAAGAGCGAACCGACATCTAAGCCTCCAAACTAGACTGGAAAAATTATTGTTGGGGGGGGGGGGGGATGCACACTCCTACCCACTCCTTAGCAACCCCCTTGCAAAGAATTTATGAAGGTGTTCCATCTATTCATAGAATCCATATTTTTGTTTTTGAGATTTTAGAACCAGTTTTGAAAATCCCGTCGCAAAAACTAATACTAATATGGTAAGTAATTATTATTTACTTAATAAGACACTTGTAAGATGTTCATTGAATAACTAACCATTTTCATTATTTTTGTCCGAAACCATAGATTATGACCCCTCACAGGAACGACCCCACCGAGCTCGTGATAAGTTATGATTTTTGTTTGGGAAACTCTTATATCTTTCACTGATCTTTTTCATTTTTTTTATTCAGTGCCAAAATGAACAGAGTGGATACTTGATCTGGTCCGCCGGCAGCCAGCTTCTAAAATCAGTTGGGTCAAACATTAACCCAAATCAACGGGGTTTAGTGAGTATGAACCCAATTGGGTTGGCATAAGAAACTTTTTCTCCTCGGAGTCGGACTCTTCTGTACTTATCTTCTTATATTGTTACGGGAGATATGTCATCTCTATGCTTGAACCCTTTAGTTGTCTTTATCTAACGCAATGAGAATATCCGATGGTCCATGTTCACAAAAGGTGGTATTAAATTTTGATATTTTTTTCAAACTTTCCACTCAAAACATTGTTTACGCAGTTCCATTGGCACTAGACCGTTCAGAAGTTATGTTTTTGAGTCAGAAAATAAAAATGTGTAGTTATTCGAGAAGCGATTTGGCAAGTGGTTTCTGCTAGCTTGTATGAATATGATATAACTCCGAAGACAAGAGATGAAAAATATCACTCGATACGGCAAAAAGGAAGTGCGGCCTCTAAGCTCCCGAACAAAAAGCTCACCTTTAAACACCTCACTTTTCTATATTACATGCTTAATTGCATTCTTTGTAGTTTATTTGTAGATATTCATAAATTGGCTTTGAAAACTGATTTAAAACAAAGATTTAAAACATTAGATTTATAAAAATTGACCGAGAATAACTGCTAAAACGATCTCTTTTCCACTAGTTTCCCGAGTCTCGTTTCACGTTCGAGTTTGACTGGAATTGAAAAACTAGAAGGTGATGTCATCTGCAGTCTGCTTAGCGTGGGACATATGTTTATAGTCCGCCGTCTCAGTACTACAGTGCAATTCGAACCCCTCCTCCACACCCTTACTCAGGCACACCCATGAAGCAAACACCAATTATTTGGATATCCGTTCATTAACCCTTGGTTCAATGGATCTGCAAATCTGTTTTTTATACGCATGTTCTTTGAAATCCCCATCTACAGAATCACTAAATCGTGCGGAAAATGAAAATCTGTTCCGCACAAATGTGCCGAACGGAAATCGTTGAAGAACTATTTTAAAAATTAAGCGGAATTTCAGTGGGATTTTCTACAAATCGAGCACCGTAATTACCATTTGAATCGCTAACGATAGCTAAAAATCGTCCCCGGAGTTGCAATGTGTTCCATGTGCCACTAGGCACATAGAACACATTGGAACTCGGGGGACGAAATAGTAACACGGGTTCCCCTCGCAAATTTGGTTGGCGATAAAATGTGTTCTTTTTGTTGATAGTTGTCAAATGAATTGTTGGTTGTCCTTCTAATAACTGTTTTTTTTTTATAGACGCGAAGGCGTGTAATAAACACAGAACGACACGCGTGTGTCAATGGGTTAATCGATATGACACTTGTGCCATCGCATAGTACGTCAGTGGGTTAATCGATATGGCACTTGTGTCATCGCGTAGTATGTCAATGGGTTAATCGATATGGCACTTGTGTAATCGCGTAGGGATAAAACTCGAGGCCTGAGGCCTTTCATTTTATCCTTCCGCGCTGACACTCGTGTCATATCGATTAACCCATTCTCATTGGCGTGTCGTTCTGTGTATTTCCCACAATAGACCGCCATCCAAATTTAAATACCTTAATTATGACTTGTCGTCAAAACTAGCTCGGCGATTTCACTGTAGCTATAAGCTGTAGTTTGGAGACGCAGAATCACCTACCGCCTTAATATCCAAATTTAGGTGCCTTAATTCTTGTTACAAATTATAGCTTATAACATGTCGAAACCAGCTCGATGAGTTCGTTCCGACAATAGACTATAAGCTACGGTTGGAGTACTAACAGCCTTAATATCCAAATTTAAGTACCTTCATTTTTGTTTCGAATTATGGAATATGGCATGTCGTCGAATTCCGACAGGAGCTATAAGCTACGGTTTGTAGTAGCAGAAGAACACCAGCCTTCATATCCGAATTTAAGTAACTTATTATTATGGCTTATCACCAGCTAAACCAAATAGGCTCATTCCTTTTGACAAGCTACGGATTGACGAGCAGAAATGAGACTAAGCAAATTTTGAAAAGCTCAACTTCATGGATGTATGTTTTCTTTAAACTAAGAGTTAATTATATAGATATATTGCATTCGACTCACACGAACCACCGTCTCCGCTCCTCGGTCCGTAGACGGCTGTGCTTAGCAGGACAGCGAATGGGTTTCCCTAATTTTTGAACTTGTGCACTCTCCTCACTCTAGCAATGGCCGGGATCCTCATCTTTGGCAAATAGCCTTTTGGAAAGATTATAACACTCCATAACAAAATACGTGATCCCACCCAGTTTGGGCCATTAGAATTTTTTGGTTAAATTTCATATATTCAGCATGACCAATTTGAGGGTGCGGTGTGTGTTAAATAAATAAGACGTTACGTCAGCACTCCTTTTCATGTACAGGCCTATTTTATTTATCTACAATATAAATGTTCAAGATTATTTTTGCGGTTTTTAAAACTACAATACCGAATAATTAATATTCCAGCCGCACTATCAAGGCATGCCTTCAAGGAAGGCATGCCTTGATGGGGTAGTTGGAACTTTTTGTGAGTCGGGACTTGAGCCATCAAGGCCTGAACAAATCGAGTTACATCCTTAATCGGTCATCTTCGCGACGCTCCTGCTTGGAACCTGGGGGACCGAACTCTCCGCCACGAAAAAATCCACTTCTGCGGATAACCAGTCTCTGTGTCATAAAGGCGTGTTCATTTGTATTTTTCAAAATGTGTTTCAGATTTGCAGACAGGAAAACATAACATTCTATACTCACAAGATGGTGATGATAGTAGAAGATTCACAAGTTTAACTATAAATCACCTCATCGAATTAAGTTGTATACTTCTGACAACAGGTTCCTTACTTGAACAACTTCGACATGGTTTGTTGAAAATCGATGATCAAGACGATGACGATGCCAAAGAAATGGTAGTCTTTTACAGTGCAAATATGCAGGACGTTCAGAAAAGATTTAATTTGTTAGAAGATCGACTTAGCAGGTAAGGTCCATCGTTAGCTCCACACAGCGGTGGTTTGATTGAAAGTTCCAGGTCGGCACATATCGGAACATTAACGACCCTAATGGTTACACTTTACCCGTTTACTACCAAACGAATTGGCCACATCCACCCGCGGAATATGCAAATTCAACACCATAGCATATGACCCCTCTTTGGAACGAGCTCGTCGAGCTCGTTCCAATGAGGTGTCACATGATATGATTTGGTTGAAATTTTTTGAAAAATTAAAAAAAAATGATATTTAAAATAATAAATTTTGATATCGCCTGTGTTGGGTAAAGGGTTAAGATGTATCCCAAGTACATCGAGCACTGCTCTTCAAGTTTCGATTGTGGCGTCATGCAACAAATGTAAAACCTTATACAAATGCCCAAGGCTTAATTTTATTTTTTCATACGTTTGAAGAGAGTTCTACCCGTTACCACTTCAATATATTCACAAAGGTGCATTATGCACAGTCAACCAGTCTGTCGATCGATCTGTCTATTTTCCACGAGCCTATGGTAGACTTTTAGCATAATTTACACAGAATGTATTTTGTTCATAATATTTGCTCTAACAATTTATTAGCACTCTCCAGTAGATTATGAAAGAAAAAGTTTTTATAATTAATTCAAGTTCAGTCGAAAATTACCACATCAGTGAATGTTGCATCAAACCTTTAAATTCTATATAAAAGGTACCGCTTTATAAAATCCTTATTACAACATTATAGCCGAATCTATGTTGCACGAGTTGAGGGTGTGGGGGTGGGTGGGGGTGGGGTGGTCAGTAATCATCATTATTATCAAAAACGGAGCTATGGGCAATGGTGTATAACGTATTTTCAAACGAAGAGAGGACAATAATTTATGGTGAACACGTGTTTACATCCATGTCTCATGCCGCCATTAACAGGATGATCCTGTGCATTTGAATGTGAAAATGTAATCGCAGCGTTGGGTGCGTGGAGCGTCTACACGAAATCAGAAGCGGGAAATATTCAACCTCACAGACCACCAGTCTATTTCGATCAGTAATTCTAAAGACGCTGTTGTGGCCTGAAAGTCTAGTATAGCCCATAAATAGCAGTGGCGGCACCAGAAATTTTTTTGTGGGGGGGGGGGGGGGCAACTAGGGGGGGGGGCAAACTCCCATGAAGGGGGGCAAATACGTAAAGGATCATATCATTACTTTGTTATGAGGTAGTCTAAACTTGGACCCAAAGTCCGTAATATACTTTTTTGGTTTGGTACGTCCTGTGGACGTACCAAACTAAAAAATTATATTACGGACTTTGAGTCCAAGTTTCGATTAAATGTAATGGTAATTAGCGGTCCTCCTTTCAAAAAATCCTGGATCCGCGTCTGGTGGGTCTGTGCGTGAGAGAGAGAGAGAGAGAGAGAGAGAGAGAGACTTCAAATAATTGAACAGTGCAAGGGAGATAATGCCCGTCTGTCATAATGCGAAATCCATGAATTTTTTTTAGACAAGGGATATGGATAGACATGCCTTTGTTGGCTCATAACTTAATTATAACTTATAAGTATCTGCATCCGAGTCTTTAAATCTCTACTGCCTGGATGTGTTCATCAGCTAGCCTGAGGCTTTGGGCTAAGTGTGTATGGAAAATTATTGGGAATTAAAAAAGAGAGGGGTGTGTGTGTGTGTGTGAGAGAGTGACCGAATGTGTTTGTGTGTGAGGGTGGATGGAAATGCATGCGAGATGGTTGGGGGGGGGGGGGCAAAACCTTCGTTGGGGGGGGGGGGGGCAAATGCACCCCCCCCCCGTAGCGCCGCCACTGATAAATAGTCTATGGCCTATGTTTAAATTCACAAAATAAATTTCAGTTGGTCGGAAAGCGAACCTATACGGTTGAATCTAAATAAATACTACAAACATTTATTGCTTTGACAGATTTTTTTTATCTCATCACCACTAGAGATGAGGACTCTACACAGCCGTAGTTTTATGATTACGCCGCTTAGTTCTACTAATTGTGTAAATATCTTTATGGTTTCAATGTGAACTAAATACGCATTGATTGGAAGCACGAAGTAATTTATGTATATCTTTGTGTGTGAAAGAACTGAACAAATGTAGCCCATGTGTAGAGAGATTATAACCATTATGTGGATGTACAAAATATGTATCCGAGTCGAGCTCTAGGTTCTAAGGGAAGATCACGACGAGTCGAAGACGAATCGTGATCTACCATTAGAACCCGGAGCGAGACTCGGATACATATTTTGTACATCCACATAATGGTAATAATCATTTTATCTTACAATATATTGGGGATAGGTGAAGAATGTAGGCGAATATATAACGAACTATTTATTTGTACCGATGAACAAAAAGAAAAAAATGGAACTCACGCGAAAGGAACGTGTATCCGACCCCTGATACAAACATCTGTATCAGGGGGTCGGATACACGACAGTTGCGGAGTTAATACAAACACAGTACATGTTGATTGTAAGATAAAAGGCTGTATCACGTCAGTTCGAAATCTTTGGATCAGTCTGTGGGAATGATACTGTCGATCTATTTACTGACAAGATTTCGGAAAATGAGTTGAGAAACTGACAGTGATTTCTATGCAACTGTATTCTTCGGCACCAATGGTTGCCTGCGCGCAAACACCACGGAAGGTGGGTAAACAAACAGCTCTTTGCAGCGTCTAATTGCTTTGAGAATTAGACTGGTGACCTGAGAGCTTGGTTGTATTGACTGTATTCCTCACACAACTACATGCTTTTGTTGCATATATTCCGCGTGCCCTTCAGTAAATCATTCGTGTCTCTTAATCTCCAGGATATGGCATTCGCAAATACATGACTATGCTATGTTAAGTAGGACTTTAGATGGTTCTGAATGCTAAAGAGGGAGTAAACTCTCAAGCCACCAGTCAAATCCTTACACGAATCTGACGTTGTTATGGTCTGGAACCAGTCTACACCTTAAATAGTCCCGAAAATGAAAAAAGTGATTAAAAGTCATATATGTTCCGCATTCTCCAGTACCCATTCAGTGGTGAAACTTGAGACAGGTCGTTACAAACAATATAATTTTATCTATTAACTGGTAGTGTGCTGAATTATTTTTGGTCATCAAAATTTGTTCACACATATTTGCCTTGTTACAATTTATGGGAGAGTGCCAATAGGCACTCTCCCATAAATTATAACAATGCAAATCCTAACAGTCTAAATAATTTCACTTCAAAGGTGATATGAACAACATCCACAGAATATGAAGCCTTTAAGTTGTGGTACCGACACTTCAGAATAAACCCCAAATATGGGCTTCCAGCACTCTACCAGTTAAAACAGGTATCTGATGTATTCTATACTTCTTGTGTGACAGCAATATACCTCTTTCGTTATTTTAGAAGTACATGGGTAACTATATTACATAGTCGAATGGATAGCTATTCTCAGGAATCGACTTTTGGAGGAGTATTGTTTGATGTCTGGTTTTTCCACGAGTTGTAATTAGCCTCGATAGTCCGGTCTCAGGCTCCACTTTTATAAAGAGCTCACGGGGCATGACGAACGCGGGTTTTAAATGGAGCCAATTCATAATGATAGCCTATTTTCAGGATCAATCGGTTGGAATATTTCATTTGGTCGAACCTTGCAGGCTGAATTTAACCCTTTCCCCAACGCTGACGATATCAAAGTTTATTACTTTAAATATTATTTTTTTCAAATTTAAAAAAAAAATTCAACCAAACCATATCATCTGACCGCTCATTAGAAGGATCTCGACGAGCTCGTTCAAATGAGGGGGGTAATATGATATGGGTTTGTTGAAATTTAAAAAACAAAATTTTCAACTGCTGAATTTGCATATTATGCCTACGGATGCGGCCGATTCGTTAGTTAAAGGGTTAAAAATACCATAAGCATTTGAATCAGCACAAGAAATGTTTCTTAGTGTAGACTTGATTTGAGATTTGTGTTAAAAATGTTTGCTTACTAAATAATATGAATTAACTCCTTACATGCTGCTGGTGGATATTCCTGCCAAGGACATGAATTCTCTTGCCACTGACATGAGTATCATTTGGTCACTTCTAACCAAATTTTCCCCTTGTAAAATGAAAGAATTTTTGCACCAAAAATTTCTGAAGTTAAATTGAGATGATTTTTTCATCAACTCTAGTCATGACTGCTTCTCAGCAGCCATGACTAGATCTGCTGAAAAATATCTTGAAAATACTCAACTGGTTAAGTGTTAAGACTCACCACAACTGTAGTTGTATGATTCCGCCGTTCCGAATTGTGTTAATATTTCGTGTTTTCAATATGAAATAAATACTTATTCATTGGGATATCCAGAAGAGAGAACATGTAAAACTCTCTGTATATATTTGAGAGAAAAGGGATCTCACATTACATCAACGGTAGTTGGAACGAAAATACCATGAAAAGTGGGAAAACAAAAAGACCATGGCAGCATCAAATTTTGAACAAAATTTGACTGGAGACCTGTCTGCTTGACGTGGAGGCTCTCAGGACTCACTTAAAGGACCAATCGCGCAACCGATGCGTATGAAACGTACACTATTATCTTTGATACCCTGAATTAACGTTACTCGAGCCCAGGACAAGGGGAGAGTCTCCCCACCGCTTCCGTGAATTTTCCATTAGTTTTGCAATTAAATTATTACTGATCCTGTTTTCAGATTTGGTATTAATCGCTTCACCTGCTCATCTTTTGCAGAATTTTCCTCCCTACAAAAAAATAATCATACTGAGGTCAAATTGTTAAAGGTGAATTATGACCTTCCAATATATTCTAGTGAAACTTAATCATGCATTTTGAGCAGTGAGACCAGTTAAGTACAGCATTGCTCTTTAAACAGAAACAGTGGTATTAGAAATGAGAAACATTTACCTCATGTGTTTCAGGTTTGAAGAGGAGCGCATTTCCACAACTCTTCAGCAGAAGCAAAATCAATTCAACACATATGACAAGAGAATACAATATTTGTTAGAAAAGGTTCAATGCGGCGTTAAACCCATTGAGAGAACAATTGCAGAACTCAGGAAGTCCATTGATGACATTAGTATAATAGGAAAGGAGTTAGGAGTACTGCAGGGGGAACTAATGTTAGTTGACGAATTACAGTATATCAGTGCACATATATCTGTTATTGCGCGTGACTTCAATAATGTACAGAAAACAAAAGTTTACCGCGGTTTTAAGAAACCTGGAGCTTCAAACAAAAAGAACGTAAACGAATGGGTGAGTGAACAATTTACGAACGTAGAAAATGCTGATGCGGAGTTAAAAGGCACTACAATTTTACGCGAATCACTTGATATTAACAAAAAGGAATCAGAAGTCATAAACCAAACATACCCAAATGTAATTACTTTGCGTGATAGAAACAATGAGCAGAGAACAAATCCGATCAAGGAAAATAGTTGTTACATACGAGACACGGGAGGAAATGGTTATGATACTGATTGCAGTAGTTTAAAAGATCTTGTTGAGAATAATAAAAGAACTCAGTTAGGACGACGCGCAGACTATCCTCCCAATGCAGGACAGGCAGATGGGCGCAACGGGTCATTCTTCGAACAAAGAGGTACAAGTTCTAGAAGCCAGTCTAAACCAACTTCTGATCACATGATAACTGGTGAAATAGTAAAGAATAAAATCGAAAGAAAACTAGGACTCGTTTCTCCGCCACATCCTTCTGATATGTCAACATCACTGGAACCAAAGACGACTTACCATGTTTCAGATAGTAGCAAACTGGCATTATGTGGGAAGTCGCCGAGTTTTGAACGATTGGACAAGGTGCGACTTAGGAGCGATCGGCGACGATTATGTGAGTGGCTTGAAAATGAACCTACTACAGACAAACATGGGAACAAACAAAAATATGAACGTAGTCGAAGCAGTTGGATGCTTGATTATAATCAAGACGACGGCAGTGAGTACGATTATGAACACAAGCAATGTACAACAAATATTATTAGGCGTTACAGGCATTTAGAAGCAAGTATTCCTAGCGTTACAGACTCGGACAGTGACAATACCAATCAAGATAGTGAATATTATATTGAGCCCACAAAACAAGCCAATTATCAAAAACGTGTAGCCACTGTTTACAGCGAACGAGAGGGGTTGAGGGATCTTGGAGTTAACGTTTCAAGAAAATTTTCCGAGGCGGAAGTTCCCCAATCCCCTGATGATGTTATTAGCGAAACTAAGCAAAGGGATCTTGAAGTTAACTTTTCCAGAGGATTTTCTGAGGTGGAAGTTCCCCAATCCCCTGATGATGTTATTAGAGAAACTAAGCAAAGTTTTGAAGTCTGTCAGAATTCACAAATAGCCAGGAATAACACAGATATTTCTGACAGCCCGAATATCACAGCTGAAAGTGTATGTAGTGTTGTTTTTGACCCAAGGCTAAGAAAATCAATTTCCGACCCAATTCTAAACGGTATTTCACTTCACAATTCTCCGGAAAGGGTGGAGTATAAGAGTGGAGTACCAGGCAATTTTACGAATGATACTAGTGTTCCAGAGTATGAAAGCGTGAAACAGAAAAACCCAACAGTAGACACCAAACGAATGTGCGCATCTCAGGCACTAAAAACGAAAAGCGTTGTCCAAAGATTCTGTGCATATACAGAAAAGACACTTTCAGTAATAGATGAAAAGTACTGGACCGTAATGACAACGTCATTGGTTTGTCTTTTAAGTGCCTTAACCTTTTACTGCTTACGAAGTGACGCATCGTTAACTGCATTGAACTCTCTGCTGGGAACACTGTCAAAATATATTTCTAATCAGCTACAGTTGAGAAATTATGGCCTGCCGGCTTTTTAACCCTATTCTTACTGATGGCAAAATACCGAATTTTAAAAAGCAAATTTCGTCCGATACTGAAACTACTAATGTTACCAATTCAATTTTGATTGACAGAGCTCGGCTCAATCAAGACTGGATTGATTCAGCTCCTAATTGTATCATAGGAAAAAGTTGACATTTTGATATTTTGACCCCATCGTGAAGGGGAGTTAACACATTCACGGATAGAGCTGAAACGGTTAGCGGTTAACCCGTTCACACTCGATCATCATTCAACCCATTTGGAAATGCTGCCTACCGGTTATCAGGCAATATAGATAAAGATCGATATCACATTGGGAAAGAATATTATTTTATTTTAATGTCGCCCGCTCCACGATTTTGTCACTCGACAATTTAGCTCCCCAAACTACACAAAAATAAAAGACTAAATGTAGTGTGGCATGCTACGCGGTCCATTTGGCTGAATCTAACAATTCCGACTTCCTTTCTTTCTTCGATGCCATCTCTGCGAAATAGTTTCTGCGAATACTGCTCGTAAACTGTTTCAATCCCATAGTCAGTGCAAGGACGGTCGCGAATATCCGGTTATTAATCAGTTATAACTCGCCGTTAGCCGATTACATTTTAAAACTATTGACGGATGCTTATTTACAGATTCTATGTGAGGTACTTGAATTATCAAACAGACGGGACAAATATTATTTATCCTCCTCAATTTCATAGGCGAAGGAAGAGTATGCTGTTCTGTGAACTGAGATTGTGATATGGGTATTCAGTCATCATGGGTTTAACAGTAACTAAGCTTAACCCACTTCACACTGATGTCGAAACATATACTTTGAGCAACACTTTTTTTCCCATAAGACAACTAAACAACTAGAATTTAACCAGTTCATCTTGGTTGACAAAGCTACTTGAGTTCTTTCAGATAAGATTAATACTAGTGGTGCAGTTACGGGGGATGGGGGTGGGGGCGTTGTGCTCATCCTCTCAATTTTCTTGAAAAATGTCTTTCTTACATACATTCATGCTTGAAGTCCCCGAAACCGGTTCACATACTCTCACCCTGATATATCTTTAGTTATTTTGCTATGGCTCTTCTTCCATTTTCCGTGTTATATAAGCCCTCACATAATATCTAAGTTGCTCCAATTCACACAAGACGTTATTTTTCACTGGAGAATACCCTGGACCTTCACCTATGAGGCATACGTAATCTTAACCCAGCACGAGGTGAAATGAAGTGGAAGGGCTAAATATATTTCTGCTGCGCTGCCTGTTGCAACAGGAAAATGGTTTGTCATCACCCACCCCCCCCCTCCCCCCCCCCCCCCCCCCACACACACACACACAAACACTTCATTTGGCCTTTCCAGCCCCTTGATAAGTACTGTAAATTCATGTTTCATAACCTATATTTGCCAATTCTGACTTGGATTACTATGACATCCATCTTCATAGTACCCCAGTGTGTCTCATACCAGTGCTGCTTGATCAACTGGAATTTGTGAATTCGTCAACGTTTTGTGTACA
>CM062293.1:326137366-326236605 GCA_031216915.1 Pictodentalium vernedei
AGAATTTATTATTTTAAATAACATTTTTTCAAATTTTTCAAAAAATTTCAACAAAACCATATCATGTGACCCCTCGTTGGAACGAGCTCGACGAGCTCGTTCCAACGAGGGGTCACATGATATGGTTTTGTTGAATTTTTTTGAAAAATAATATTTTTTCAACCGATGAATTTGCATATTACGCGGGCGGATGCGGGCGATTCGTTAGGTAAAGGGTTAAAAATAAGAAAACGTCGTTTTTACCATCTTTTGACGTTCTGTAACTTTTTTTCTGCTCATCGTACAAAGAGTGATAATTTTTTTCTAAGAAGAATTAAAACTTGCAAACTGCTATAAAAACACATTCGCTAAACAATGAGCCAGAGGGCGTGGTGGCTCAGTAGGTAAAGGTGCAGGCTGCAAGCCGAGAGGTCCTTGGTTCGAATCCCATCTGCGGCAACCGTTATATCCGTTGGCAAGACACTTCACCCCCACAGCCCACGTGAGGGCAGGGTGGCGTTGCGTACTAAAGCGTACTACACATCGATGGTGCTCTTGTCTTCAACCAATGCTAACCCTGCTTGTGTGGAGTTAGTATGTTGGGAAGCCTTACAGTTGCTCGCCGTTTCTCGGTGGTTTTCTCCGGGTACTCCGGCTTCCTCCACCCGTAAAACAGTCCGACATGAGGTGATTCTGGCTGCCGAAAGTGTCGTTAAACCTCAGTTGCTTCTAATTAGCTTGCCATAAAAAGCCGAAATATCTATTGTAACACTAAATACAAGAAAACAACAGACATCCCCCAGAGCTGTTTACAGTTTTCGTTTATAAAAGGTAGAAAAAGGAAACCTGGCTTTATTTTGTACTGATGTAATATGTGTTTTCTCAACAACTACATGCCTCTTAATTAGACCTTCCTCGCCAGTCTCATAACTGCAGGGGAAATAACTTTATCAAAAGTCGATTTTCATGACGCGATGAGTCAGGAGTGCTGCCACAGCTTTTACCCGGCATTGCCGATTACCATTCTGAGAAAAGACAACTTTTGTTTTCAGAGTAACTTATATGTTGTATACAGACCAGCGACAAAAAGATGATGTGAATTTTGGTTTTTACCATGGAAACAGAGGCGGGGAAACCAGGGAGGTACAGGGGACACGTGCCCATCCACCTTTTTTCCAAAGACCTGCTGAGGCGAGTACACATGTAGTGAGTTAAATGGGCACAGGCAAATGTGTCAATATGCAAACATTCCTGTAACATATTATTTGTAAATCCATACAACATTTGGCCAAAGAATTCCACCTTGGGTCGCTTCGGTCCGATTCTTCTACTTCAACCTTCTTCCAACCCGAAGGCCAGCCTTCGGGCTGGAAGATGGTTGAAGTAGAAGAAATGGACAGGACAACGACCACACCGCGGCATGCTGATCTAAACGAGAGACTAGAGTGTGTCACTGTACATTTACCCATATACGATTGTAACTTTTCTCACACTGGGTCGAACCATACTAGCCATTAAAATGTATGCCCCTCCCTTTTATCGAGCATCCACCGCCTCTGCATGGAAACGCATTTTGAAATCTCTGTACATGTTTTGCAACAATGGAACAATTAAGTATAACTTGGTATACTAATTCCATTTATAAATTACAAAACTATCATTCGGCCTAGAGCTGGGGGAGGTTTTGATATTTTTTAATTCGGTTTCAGGAAAAAACCTCAGATTCGGTTCAGTTTTTCTCTGTGTTAAGAACATACAGTAAATAACACTTCAGGCTCCTCAACTTGAAAAAAATGCACAATAGTTTACGAAACACCACTCACCACAAAACGCTCTGTCTGTAAGTTAATACGGGGAAAATATGACAATGAAAACATGACGTATTCGGCCCTTTCCGGATAGGCTAAGTGGCGAGAGCCCATACAGTCAGCCACTAGTGCAGTTTCCTCACACTAAGATTGTTTGATCAGTTTATGCACAAACCGGTAAATGCGTTTGGGCGGTTTTTGTAGAGTCTTGCGATTCGGTCTTCTGGTTTCCTAAAACTGGAACCGAAACAGACCCCCTCCCTAAAATACAAAAACGCCCAGATCTAATTAGGCCATGGTGTACAATTGGAGCAAGAGAACCCTTTTTTCAAACTGTTGCCTTCCTAACAAAGTCTACGACCCCCCCCCCCCCCCCCCCCACCCCTCGTTGGCATGAACTCGTCCTGTCGTTTTAAATTGAGAGAGGGTTCAAAGGCTATGTTTTGGACTCATAAAATCAGCAATTTTAATTTTTTAACTAGTGTTGTTGACTTCTATGTCATGTTATGTAAAGGTTTAACAACCACCAATAACTCCTACTTACTTAACCCTTTACCCAACGCAACGGCCAAAATCCGCAAGCGCTATTCTCGAAAATCGCCAATTAATTTTCATCATATTTTTATTTTTTGTCTCAAAAACATAGTTTAACCTATGTTTTTGCGACAAAAAAAAGAAAAAAATTAGTAATTCAAGAATTTTGTTTGCTTTTCAAGTTAGGTAAAGGGCTAACACAAAACCTACAATATTGTTTTGCTGAATAACTATGTTCCAATGACTGTGGAAAGTTTTGTTTGGAAGCAAAAGATAATGAAGATAAAATTAGAACAGTGATTCCACATGAATCGGCTAAATCCGCTTAGCGTTCAACGCTAAGCGGATTTAGCTGATGCGTATGGAAAAGGGGCAAATATTTTATCTTGATTTTAACTGTTTTTGTGCCAGTGCAAATCTGAATCGGGCTAAAATATTATTTATTTATTGCTGTGAAAGGTTACATATTTCTGAACAATGGCTAATCGTGACCGCGACAGTGATGAACCGACGTCATGTGACAGATTGTTTGTTGTGAAGAAGTTACTTCTAACAGTGTATCACATAACAGCATTTCATCAGCAAGAAGTGGAGGTGCATAAACATGTTCCACGCAATTTAGAAATTATAGGACGGGTGACACCTCTACAGCAGTTAATAATTAATCTTTAATCTAAGGGGTAAATGGTCATAAACTGCAAGCGATATCCATTAAACAACGCTCATGGTGATAATTTGCGCCATGGGACGAAATTTACAGGAAAGTTAGCTCCCCTTAATTTCCTAAAGCTGTCAGTAAATTTAATACTTAGGGAATGAGAATTTCGTATAAAAATTTAAATTTCGAAATGTTAGCGAATTTGTATCATCGATGTACGCATTATTTCACAAACTTCAAACATTTTTCGGTAGAGTAGTTTGTGAGATATAGTTGAATAAAAGATACTCCCATTTGAAAAAATGCCCAAATTTTGACTGAAAATTTCAGATTTGCTCACAAAATGCCCAAAGTAGGCATAATTATTCATAACTTGATGTTTTTTAGTGCAATATGTTTATTATCAGCCGAATCGAAGTAAAATAAAAAATATTTATCACGTTTGCACTAAATTTGAGCAAATTGTTTGTTTTCGGAATTTGGAAAAAAATGTCCATCTTGACCCTGGAATTTATACTGTGTGACCGAAACATCACGATGTTCTAACCATTCTACTCACATAATATGAAGTCGTGATTATGGCACATTTTCTGCACTCGATGCGTAATCTAACTTGGAGGAAATATAAAAATACAAAAGCTGGCTTTTTACAATTATTTTCCCATCAGTTTGAACGTTTGACTATTTTCTCTGTTGAAACCCACTTATAAAAAAGAAAACGGCGTTTTCACCATCTTTTGATGTTCTGTAACGCTTTCTTCAGTTCATTATACAGTACGTGGAGAGTGGATTGTAACTAAATCACTCGCGGAGTGGAGTTATCACCCAAGCTATAACTTTCAAATTTTGTACATATCGACAAAAAACACAAGCAATGTTTCAGCCAATGGACCTCCGGGTTTAACCCGGAGGTCCATTGGCTGGAACTTTGCTTGTGCTGGTTATGCTTTGCAAGAAATTTGCAATTATTGCACGGGTGGAATCTCCACTCTGTGGGTGATTTAGTGATAAATCACTCTCCACGTAACAGTGTGTGTCGTGACATATAATACAGACACTGTCCTTTCCATTGATATAAAGTCTAGGAGCTGAAACGTGATAAAAGTTTTCCTGGAAAGAATGCAGACTTGCAGGTGTGATACAGATAGCTATTCTTAAATACGGATTATCTCTGAACAAGGTGCTTCTAATTAGCTTGCCATAAAAACAACAAGTTCCTTTTGTTACTTTTAATAAACGAAAAACAACAGACTGCCCAGTTAGTAACAAAAGGAAACTTGGCTTTATTTTTAAGGTGTTTCCTCAACAATTACTTACAGTACGTGAAGAGTGTATTATCACTAAATCACCTGCAGAGTGGAGATTCTATCCAAGCAATAATTGCAAATTTGTTGCAAAGCATAACCAGCACAAGCAAAGTTTCAGCCAATGGACCTCCGGGTTAAACCATTGGCTGAAACATTGCTTGTGTTTTTTGTCGATATGTTCACAATTTGAAAGTTATAGCTTGGGTGATAACTTCACTCCGCGGGTGATGTAGTTACAATCCACTCTCCACGTACTGTACTTCGTAATTTGTCCTTCCGTGCTCATATTTTCATGAGCATAACTCTATGGTAAGTCGATTTTCATGACGATATAAGTCAGGGGTGCTCACTTTTCATAGCTGATGTCACCGGCTCAGACGAGTACATTCAAGTACTTCAAGAGACGTGTCGTAAGCTGTAGTAACGAATTACAAACAATATTAGAAAGGAAAAATTTCAATGGAAACACGTTTGAAAAACGTTACGTAAGTAAAAACAGCATTTGCAATATTCAATGGAAATGGAAATACGTTTGAAAAACTTTACGTAAGTAAAAACTGCATTTGCAATGTTTACTTAACGTAATGGCCAAAACCAAACCGTGCTATTCACAAAAATACCATTCAATTTTCATTATTTTTTTCATTTTTTGGCTCAAAAACATAGTTTATGACCCCTCATTAAAACGTTCCTATGAGAGATTGTAAGCTATGGGGTGTGGGGGGGGGGGGGGGGTGTACGCAAAAAATGAGAAAAAGAATAGTTACAGTTAAAACTAGAAGTCCTGTCATGAAATGCGCACAAATAGCACGTCGATCTCAGCGTTAATCTACGCGTTATGACCATAGAAAGGCAATCAAATTCTGTACATATGGCCTGTGCACAAGCAATGTTTCAGCCAATAGACCTTCGGGTAACCCGGAGATCCATTGGCAGAAACATTGCCTGTATTTGCTATTAGTAACCAGGAGAAACTGCCGTGCTTTGGATGCCATTCGATTTGGCAGTTGCGCGCAATCCCCGCGTGTAATTAAGCCTAGATAAGCGCACAGTTCGTGACAGGACTTCTAGTTTTTACGGTATTCAAGAATTTTGTTTGCAAGTATCGTCTGCCTTTCTTGTTAGGTAAAGGGTTAAAGCGGTGTCATCATAAAATGCAAGTGAAATCTCAAAACACTGTAAACGGAAATTACGAGAGATACCAATTTCTCCTTATGTTAATTAAAATGTTTTCGACGAATTCTTCTTACTTCTGTGGTCTCATCGTGAGAACATTAAAATATAGTTTCCATAACCGCAAAAGATGGTTCACAGGAGCGGAAGAAACGTTCACATACATGAGTGCATCTCGACGACATCCATTACAATCGTGGATCCATTCTGGGAAATTTTATTCGGAATGAAGGTGAAGTTGTTTCAAAAATACTTTTTCTATTGATCTACATATTCTAAAAGATTATTAAGATTACATTGTTCATGCTGTCCTTTTGGTGAGACGTAAATAAAGTCTTGTATTCTTGTTAAGTTATGAAAGAGCGATATCAGAAAATGATAACCATCTTATTGGGAACGAGTTTCAATCTAATGACCGTTGTTTAAGAATTGGTTTTCTGTGGCTGAATGTGGATGAAACACAAGCGTTCCTCCTGCTTTTGTTTTTATCTTTACAGCTACTCGCTGTTACAGCAATAGAATGTTCATCAGCCCATTGTATGGATCGAGACTGTGAGGGAAGTGTTACGCATGAGACATGACGACGGCGATCCGAAGAGGTCTTTAGTTGATTGTTGCTACTTCCATTCTGCGCTCTCTCACGTGCCTGCTTACAATCCTTCGGTGAAAAAGACACAGATCTCAGAACTTGTCGGAAGGTCTCGGACGCTTTTGGAATTCTTCCTGTATCTATGTGGTCTAACATAGCAGGTGCATCTATTTCCATATCTGTGGCCGCTATCACACGTGAAGAGTCACCAAACAAATCACATTGCTGGACATTGCTTGTAGGCCACAAACTGTCAGCGACAACATGTGAATCCTCACCTCCACACTGGATCTGACGCATTTTATGATGTCTAACTTTCTACAAAAGCCTACTCATTCACTTTCAAGTGACTGTTTTACCAGTGATTAAATATTGTTTATATAGACAACAGATAACCCAATAAACGCACGTGGTGGAATTGTAAATTAAATGAAATAACGAAATTAAACTTAAAGTGATAGAGTTTGACATACTTTTAAAATTTATGTGTCCATACAAATTTAGATCATGAATTGATATAACCAAAATAGGTTGTGAGCAAGCCTGAATATAAGCAACCTGTCATTTGCAAAATGGGGTCCCCAGAGGGTGAATTTCCTGATGCTATCCCATACAGTGGGCCAATTTATCCTCTAGGTACATTTTTCTGTTTTGGCTTGAGACCTTGATTCAGACTGAGGTTCACAGAGGGTCAATTTTGGGATGCTACCCTGCTGTGCAGGGTAGCATCACCAAATTCACCCTCTGGGAACCTCATTTTGCAGATGACAGTCTGCTTATTTTCAGGCTTGGTTGTGAGGTGATCAAGAAAGACATATTGCTGTTTGTATTTTAGCATCTGTGGCGTCGATACGTTTTTTTCTGTTGGGAGTTTAGTCTTGTGCTTTGCGTCGCTAAATTATTTCGGAAGTTTCATGGGCTGTATCACTTACAGTTTCGGTCACGCCCCTCTTCATATTAAGAAGGGGTACCGCCGTCAGTTAAAAAAAAAAACCCAGAATAATGCCTCTAGCTGGTAATGGCAAATGGGCGGTTGGAGGTGAGAGCAGGGTCTTTGCCCCCCACAGTTCTTCAGATCAAATTGTTTGACTCCCTCACACCGCCACCTCCATACACAATGCCTCACATACTTTTTGATTAATAAAAACTACTCACATTTTTAATAATTAATTGACATTGTTGGTGCCAATATATTAAATTGCTGATACCTTTTTAAGGAATTGTGTCTGCGATTCAGTAGTGCAATTGGTGACAATATATAATTAATTTAGAAATAGGAACAGTCAATTTAATTTACTGCCTTGATATCGATTCCACAACGAAAAACAACAAACGGATGTTTTTGATTAATTCTTGTTGTTTATTTCGTTTTTAACTTATTGGTTATCTGATCACATATCTTTACAATGTGTAATATGATTTCGTTTGCTATAAACAGGCAAAGTGCGGTAATTTTTAATTTTTTCTTGGTGGTGGGGGTATGGGTGAAAGTCGTCCATTTTTTTCCCGAGTACAAAGCCCGTTAGTGGAACGATATGGTTCATGAGCTCTTTGTCAGGAATAAATTAAAAATACTTTTGAAAAACTAGTTGTTGTCTATTCATCCGTTTTCATGTGGTGCAGTGTAAAGACTAGTCGGATAAGAGAGTGCGTCATGTGGATGCCACAAGTGCTGTCATCAAAACGTCTACTCCCTGCCACTAGATTTGGGCGGCTTTGATTTCTCAAATTCGGCTTCGGTTCAGTTTCAGGAAAAAAATTCTCAGTTTCAGTTCAGTTTTTCTATGTGTTAAGGACATGATTCGGAAACAACACTCCAGGCTCTTAACTTAACCCTTTGAACACGTAAGACCGATTTTGGATGGCAGGGCATAATTTAGACCCATTTTGTCTTATTATAAGAGGCCTATACACGGGGCATTGGTGATAAAATAATAACTGCAGTCTGCAACCAGCTGCAGACTACAGTTATTATTTTATTTTCCGTGTATATTGATATCGGACTGACCCATCTAACTGTAAGTGTACACAAATACGATACCATTCCAGGAAACGAGGGTTCAAAGGGTTAAAATATCCGCAATAGCTTACACGACATTACTACAGTTAAAACTAGAAGTCCTGTCACGAACTGTGCGCTTATCTGGGCTTAATTGCTCGTAGGAATTGCGCGCAATTGCCATATCGAATGGCATCCAAAAGCTCGGCAGGTTCTCCTGGTTACTCATAGAAAACACAGGCAATGTTTCTGCCACTGGACCTCCGGGTTACCCGGAGGTCCATTGGCTGAAACATTGCTTGTGCACCAGCCATATGTACAGAATTTGATAGCCTTACTATGGTCATAACGCGTAGATTAACGCGCAGATCGACGTGCTATTTGTGCGCATTTCATGACAGGACTTCCAGTTTTAACTGTAACCACCAAAAGCCATGTCTGTAAGTATCTCCATTGGCCGCAGCCTAACGTCCCTTTCACCATTCTTATGGGCGCTAGGGGATCAGTGGCTAAACCTATTGCGCCAGAAGAAACCTATAAATTAGGGTTACAAATGAATAAAGTTAATCTAATCTATGTTGTGTTCTCATTGTCCACATTTTCTCCAGAGAACGAGTCAATAAGGAAGAACATGTGGCAATGAGAACACGATTTATTTCCAAATGCAACAAAATACTGCATTTTGATTGGCTGAGAGGTACGGTGTAACTTGCAATCCACAGTAGCTTTTTTACACCGTGGTTAACCACGATGTAAAAACAAGACTACACAAAAGCAGGGTATATGGCTAAAAAGTACCCATTTTTAATTATTAATTCATACCTTCTACTCGGTTATGTTAGAACAAAAATAAAAATTCAGGAAATTTACGTGTAATAAAATATTACAGGTATGGATGTCATTGGAACTGGCTCATTGAGCCAGTTCCAATGACATCCATATTTGTCTGATTTTATTAAGAAACTTACAAAGTGCAAAATTTCTGTCAGTTTTTCCCACAATTTAGGTTTTCTTGGAAATAAATCCGTTATCCTTGTGTTTTCCAGGGTGTATTTGAATTTACAGCGGTCTGGGAACTCATACACCCTTCGGCTTTGCCTCAGGGTGTATGAGTTCCCAAACCGGTGTAAATTCCCATACACCCTGGAAAACTCAAGGATAACTAACAGTATTCACCACTTTGTCGGATAGACGAAATAACGAGAGTCCAAGGAGCCACTAGAGCAATTTCCTCCCAGTAAGATAGTTTGATCACTTTATGCACAAACACAGTAAAAGTGTTCGACCATTTTGCCTGAGTCTTGCGGTTCGTTTTCCGTTTTGTCATAAAAACCGAAACCGAACCGGAAAATCAAAAAAAAAAAAAACCCCAAAACGCCCAGTTCTTCCTGCCACAGAATTACAGGGTCCAAAACTTAGTATTCTGGATTATTTTTCTAAAATGTCAATCAGTTTGTACTCAAAAATGATCAACTGACAACTAGAGTCAAAGAGCTTACTCATTTTAGACCCCTATTTTTCAAACCTCTTCTGGGGACCTCATTTTGCAGATGACAGTCTGCTTATTTTCTGGCTTGCGCCGAATGGTATATTTTCTTTAAAAATCAAAGCTTCATTCAGTTAATTCAAGTTTAAACGTGTTATAAAAACAGATCACAACTCAGAGAACGGGTGATAGGAATCAACAACCTTTCTTAAGAGTTTTTTCTGAATTCGTCCTGCGTGAGATACAAGAGAAATCCACATCCGATCGTTGATTCCTGTTCCCGTACTCCACCCTCGTCGTGTTCTATCGTTTTACTCCCAAAAGAATAGTAGACACTACTTACAACCAAATTTCTTCAGTAACTAAATATTTTATTTTTTCTCTCAAAAACATGACTTATGAGCTCCACGAGGTCGTTCCAATGAGAGCAATAAGCTATGTTTTTTAGTTAGAAATTAAAAACAGAATAAAATTTGAATGGCGATTTTTTCTCCATTGGGCTGGCTGTTTTGCACCTTTATGTTTTATAAAGAGTTAATGTGTTTGCTATCAATGAGATTCATTACTCTGTGAAAATCTGATTTAAAGCAAACGCTTTTGATCGCCAGTGAAAATGCATTTTGCAGTAATCTCATCACTTGTTTGACTGTCAATTCAAATTTATTTGGACACTGACTTGGGTTCGGGGATATAAGAACCGATGGTGTGCATAGGAGCACCTTCTTCCAAAATTCCGAAATAGTTGGAGTTGGAAACAACGGGAGAGAGAGAGAGAGAGAGAGAGAGAGAGAGAGAGAGAGAGAGAGAGAGACAGACAGACAGACAGACAGACAGACAGACAGACAGACAGACAGACAGACAGACAGACAGACAGACAGACAGACAGACAGAGAGAGAGAGACAGAGAGAGGACGGACGAACTGGCGGGCGGACCGGTGGGCGGACGGACGGACCGACCGGTGGTGGGCGGACGGACGGACGGACGAACAGATATTAGGCCAACAGTATCTTTACCAACATATGTTTATTCAATAGTACAACCACTACCAGAGAATCAGGGGTTCCTCGTGACTCAAATGCAGCCAAAACATGTAATTTTCTTTTCTTCTCGTCATTACATTCTTAATGGGTATATTAGCAATAATGGGGTGCTCAGATTCTGTACACTAAAGATGTAACCAAGGATTCCATCCTATGATTTAATGAACTGCTTCTTCTATGGGCCTCTGTAAAGATAAGGCAACTACATATTTTTACTCTATATTAACAAATATCCCAAACCGGACCCACCTTGGTGGGGAAATTGGTTAATATGGAGCCAAAATTTGTACAATTTTCTCGACTTGAAGTGTCCATAGCTTCGTGTATTGGTTCCCCACCCTCTCAGCAAGGCGCGTGTGCTGCTCCTGATATAATTATAATATCAGAGTGGGATGGGTGTTTATTTAGTACCCCCTTCCATGACCGAAGTCCTTCCTGCATCCCTGCTTCGTCCGTTGGTCAGGTTCAATGACCTATGTGACTTATTGACCAATAAACACAGTTTGGACAAATGGGTTGGATGAGTATCTTACATTTGGTAACCCGGTGTCCACTTACGATACAATTTATTCTACTTAATCAGAGTATCAAATGTATGTAAACACGTCAACAGCAGCCACGTGATTTCACCAAGTACCTAATCCTTTTGACCACTTTCTTAAACTGTTATAATTGTTACTTATCTGATATGATAACACGTCTGAACTTATGAAAGCCGATTACCGTCTTACATATCTTGATCTGATCGATGAATATATTATTTAGGGCAACGTGATTCACAACGAAAATACAAAGAAATGGTGCAAGGGTTTCACACAAATCATACGTTCTCAATTCTGTAAAGCTTGAAATGTTACTTATTTATGTTTGTTTATTGGGATATAACCCATTGAATCCGATCCGGTGTGACAGGAATGATAGTCCGTAGGAAAATTAGTCCCTCTGGACTATTATTCCGCGGAATTATAGTCCTAGGTCTAACATTTCTAGGAATAGTAGTCCGCCGGACTACTATTCCTAGAAATGTTAGACCTAGGACTATAATTCCGCGGAATAATAGTCCAGAGGGACTAACGTTCCTACGGACTTCCATTCCTGTCACACCGGAACATGATACATCATAATTCCATTGCTGCTAAGTACATGTATGGAGTGGACCAATCAATATTTTTTAACTTGCAGCCCCAAAATTATTAATTAGTCTTCCCCTAAATAATGATTATGGACTCTTCCAATTTCTGCCATTGGAATGACATAAAACAGAAAGATACTACCAGTGTTCAGAGGGTCACCGACGCTTTCAACAGCCAGGATCACGCTGTCTCGGACATTGTTATGGGTTGGGGAAGCAGGAGTATACCCAAAGAGAACAACCGAGCAGCGACGAGCAA
The DNA here is from genome assembly GCA_031216915.1 of Pictodentalium vernedei. Lineage (NCBI taxonomy): Eukaryota > Metazoa > Mollusca > Scaphopoda > Dentaliida > Dentaliidae > Pictodentalium > Pictodentalium vernedei. The sequence goes on from CM062293.1 coordinate 326,149,332, forward strand.
CTATCTGGCTCTCTAATTTACTTGACCGGCACAAGCAGAGTTTGCATCGGTTGAAAACAAGTGCACCATCGACGTGCAGTACACTCGAGGACACAGCGCAGATGACGTGGGTACAAATCGAACCGCCGATCTTTTGGTTTTATGTCGAGTTCTCTAACTAATGAGCCACCGGGCTCCCCAAAAAGTCTACGTGAACTTTTTCATATTTTACAAGATCAAGTTATAATCTGACTCCACACTCCCTGTACTGCAGGGTTAATGCTGATAATATGATGAATGGTATCTCTTAACCCTTTGAGCGATGATGGTATCGTCCGTGTCAGTTCAATAGCAGCAATTAGAAAAAATCAATTTCATTATCTTCGGATAGACCAATTAATATTTTAAAATATTGATTGGTCTACCCCAAACATACACTTAGGACACATGCTACTCAAATTATGACGTATCGTGTTCCAGAGCCGGAAAACATAGCTCTCGGATTTAAGGGGTTAAACTAACACGTCAATTCCTTTAACTAAACCGACGATCAGATGACATCAGCAAGATGAATTGACTTGGGAATAACTAATTTTGTTTCACTTTTAGCCTCCACAGCATATAATCGTACCCCTCATTGGAACGAAATTGACGTGTCCATCCCAATGTGAAGTCCTGAGCTATATTTTGGATATAAGAATAATACAAGAGGCCTCTCAGCATAGACAGCTGCGCGCCCAAGGTCACTGCTTTCAGGGGAAGCTAAATACTAGACAAGAATCCAAGGGTTACTGCCTGTGACCTTGACCTTGATGATCTGACAACGGGTCAAGAACATGACACACCTTTGAGTTATGAGCAATAATTTCACCAAGTATGAATACGTTCTGTCTGTCAATCATACCAAGTTATCAAGTTATATGGACCGGACAAGGTCTGTTAAATAGTTACAAAGTTTTGCTGTCTGTGACCTAGATGTTGATCTGACCTTGTGTCAAAGTCGAGACACACCTTTGAGTCATGATCACTAGATGTCCCAAATATGAATAAGATCTGTCAATCATACCAAGGTATATGGACCGGACAAAAGTGATAGTGAAATGTCAGTTTTTCCAAGTGTCACCTTAACATAGGGACTTTGACCTTGACCTTGAGGGGCACATCCATATTATAATTCGCGACACACTGTCTTTTGATAATACATACAGATCCTTGTTTTTTTCGAATTGTTGCCATCGATTATGTGGGGAGATAAAAAAATGACAGTGCATGCAGTTCGTCTTTCGAGGAAGATAATATGACAAAATTCCCTGCCAAATTGCCTTTGGCAATTTGGCAGGGTATTTTGTCATATTATATTCCTCGAAAGACGAACTTTAATGTGGGGGGAGGGGCACAAATGTGGGGGCCCTGGGCGTCCGTCCAGTCTGCCAATTCGTAAACCCGACCCTGCCCCCAAAAAATGTTTGAAAAATGACCAGACCAATTTTAGGGCTACTTCTTTACTATTCCAACCGCTTCCGAAGCGGCTGAAATACTAAAGAAGTAGCCCCCAAAATCTCCTCATCTTACGTTAACTCGTCATTAATAGCCGCCATTGTGTGCCCAATATTAAAGAAACAAGACGATCTATGCGCGCACTATTTTCGGATATCCGCAGAACAAAATTAAAAAATCATAGCCTAGTTATTTGATATGAAGTTCGGCTGAAGATCGATCACAAAAATGTCATGATCGGCAATTTTTTTGCCCCGACAGTGGTCGGGGTGGTCGGGGCGGCTCCGGCACACCTCTGAGGAGAAGAGGGTATAGTTCAAAATTTACTGAGAGGGGGTTACGGAAGGTTGATTCCATGGATAGGGCGGAACTACTCCATTAACGGAATGCAAAAGATAAGAACAATGAAAAGGTACCCTTCGTGGCAACCTTTAATGATTCCTTGCCAAACCCCTGGGGGAATCACACACAAAAGTATTAATGTATTACACGAATCAAGTCGGACGACGGAGATATTCAAAGAGCCGCCCCTCATATCATACCGGATGGACAGCAATATTAGCGATATTGTCGCGCATCGGAAAACTAGTAATCTGATATCAATTCCCGTTGAACGATACTCGGATTCATGCAGTATCTGCAATGTTTTATCTTTTGACTCGGTGAGTAATACTTTTCATACGAACACTTGTGTTGTTTCCAAAAAGTATGAATTGTAAAACTGAGAACTTCATTTATTGTTTAGTATGTTGTTTGAAAACTCGGAAGGAGTCGGGATTTAACACGAGAAACAAAAGAAATTACATTCTCTGACACTAGACTTGCGAAAATGGTGATTCGACGTGTAACGTTCTCTCTCTGCCTTCATTACGTACTTTGCATTTTACCGAGTATGTTATATTATCTGAAGCTAGTAATACTGTTGAAGGCCTTTGGTCGAAAGCTGAGATTAATTTCTCCCCTTAATACTTTCGTTTCTTTATCTGAACCTTATGGACCATTTTTTTTTATTTATTCACTAATACATTTCCATTAAGTCTTGAGCTTTAACACTTACGCTGCTGAAAGCAACTGTTGTCACCTATTTTATAATGATTATCTGTACGTTAGGGTATTCGCAGATCAAACATACCATCTGATTACTTGTTGGAAAGGGCTCAGATAGCCCTTTCCAACAATTAATCAGATGATAGTGTTTCAAATATGTCATAAATTTTATTAAACATCCTCGCTTACAGGCGTACATAGAGGTCCTCCATATATGGCTAAAGTGGGAGTGGAAGTAAAAGGGTTAATTGTAATCTCGACTGACTAATATTCAACTACATCATAAAGGAATGTCTTAAGACATGCCTTTTTATAGTCGAAATTAAATAGACGAAAATCTTAATTGACCAACTACATCATCAAGGCATGCCTGGAGACATTCCTTGATGATGCAGATGGTCAATTAGTCAATCGGGACTTAGCCCATCACAGTCGGGATAGATCAGATTTATAGCCCCCAAAGCAATCCGGCATCTGAGTCTGAATATCTATCATTCTGAACTGCATTCATAATTTTAGTCCCGCAAAAGTGATTTGGCGGTCGATTACTAAAGTGCCCGATTCGTTGAAACTGAAGGCGTGAACAAAGCACAGCGTCGACGCATTATTGAATACCTTTCTGAGCTGACACCCACGGCGTGGAAGAGTAGATATATTTTATTTTTAAAAATTTGGAAATAGTCGAAAACTTTAATCAAATAGAAAATTCAATAGAAATATTCCAATTATTTTAATTTTCTTGCCAGTAACAAATCGATATCGTTCTTTGGGGAGCTCTTCCACTGCTAAATTATAGTCTTTGACATAAGCCAGACGCCGTCAGATATCCAATGCGATGCCTCCATCAATGCTTCATTATAAACGATCTAATGTCAACCTTTCCCACAACGCACAACACAGAAAACCTTATTCATCTTCTTCTTGAACCAAACTTAATAAAATTCGTCTACCAGGAATTACCGCTTGTGTGTGTAAATGCCAGACATAAGATATCGCTGGTACTGTTTTAACTGCCCGTCGACCTCTTGCTTCCCACGCTGACGAAAGTCGAAGCGTGGGTAGGGCTTTAGCGACATTTCATATGTGCGTGTCGGTGGGGAGGCATGCCTTGTATGTTTACGCTCTAGACAAAAACAACAACAATAATAATAATAATAATAATAATAATAATAATTAATAATAATAATAATAATAATAATAATAATAATAATAATAATAATAATGAAAATAAAAAAATAAAAACTACTCCATCTTTTCTCATCCAACTTTGTGCAGGTTTGACACTGGTAAGATCTGTACACTTGTTGTTGTGGTCGTAAAAGGTCAAAAGGTAAGATCGCAAGTCAAGGGTCAACCTCACGGGGTTATAAAATTCAGAATATACACTTACAGACGTGCGTATGATCCGCGGTCGTATACACCTTGTTTTCAAAAACATTTTCTTTGAAACATTTATCCTTCAAAACTCCTATCTTCATGGTTAATCCAGGCGGTTTCATTGTGCTCGTTTCAGTCGAGGATCTGGAGCGAGACCGCAGAACGAAAATTACAGTATTAACTACATCGTAAAACGAGAAATGCGGTACGAACTAGATGGAACTTAGCAGGACCTTACGTTCGTTTCCCCAACCTCTCACGTCTCTGCATTGCGAGGAATTAGACGCTAAAAACTAAAGTGTTAAAAACTACACTTGAAGTGCTGTATTTAACACTTACTAAGTGCTGAACTAGTACTTTGTTCAAGTGTAGATATCCCAGAACTTGACAGGTGTTACAATAATACCACTTGACAAGTGTAATGTCGCGACACTTAAAAGGAGACAACGCAGATGACGCGGATCAGGCTCGAACTCTCGAGCCCGATCCGCGCCATCTGCGTTGTGTCCTTTTAATTATGTACCCACCAAGCCCAAATCAAATTATGGACGATTCTGGAAGAACAACCAATGCTAGACACATGGGAAGTGCCATCCATTCAAGTTTCAGATGTCTGACGATTGTAATGTCTAAGTGCTTAAAGAATTGCACTTTGAGTGTTAAAATCAAAACCTAAGAGTTAGAATGGGTTTAACATCTTGAAAGTGTCAGTTTTAAGACATTAGTTTTTACTGTGTAAGAGGATGGAATAACAACCTAACGCGACCAGGGGTAAAGGAAGCCGACCGGCAGACTTACAAGACAAAGATTCTTTAAAACTTCTCTCGCAGGACCGTTTTATGTTTCGTGTAAACCCGTCTATCCAACAATCATGAGACAGCTATCGAATGAGGGAATCAGACCGAAGGTCGGACCAAAAGCGATTATTCTGCTTTTTCTATTGGAATATGATTAGATTTATTTATTTATATTTATTTATTGGTGTTTTAAGGTCACATATTTCTGCACAATGGCTAATCATGACCGCGACAGTTTTACGGATGAAGGAAGCCGGAGTACCCGGAGAAAACCACCGAGCAACGGCGAGCATCTGTCAGCTCCCCAACACACTGACTCTACACAAGCAGGGTTAGCATTGGTTGAAGACAGGTGCACCATCGATGTGCAGCACGCCTTAGTACACAACGCCACCGTGCCCCACGTGGGCAATTGGGGTGAAGTGTCTTGCCCAAGGACACAACGCGGTTGCCGCAGGTGGAATTCGAACCGAGGACCATATGATTAGATACCTAACCTCATAAAACCTGGAATGGAGCCTTTATTTGAATGTCATTAAGTTGAGACTAATGGACAAACTGTTGACTTGTTAGCCCTTTACCTAACGAATCGGCACACGTACTTTACAAATTGAGCAGTTAATATAATATTTTTTACAAAATGTAAACAAAACTACGTCTTATGACCCCTCATTGGAACGAGCTCGTCGAGCTCGTTCCAAAGAGTGGTCACATGGTATAGTTTTGTTGGATTATTTTTAAAAATTTGATAAAAATAATATTTAAAATAATAAATTCTGATATCGTCTGCGTCGGGTAAAGGGTTAAATAGTTTTGAACAGAGAATAATAGTCAAACGTTCAAACTGACTGGAGGAAAATTGTGAAATTGAAATTGCTTTTTTATAACACTCAACAGGAAAATGCCTGAGGTTTGTGAAATGATGCGCACATCCATTATATAACTTCGCTAACATTCCGAATTTCAATTTGCATTTCAAATTCCCATACATTTGGTGTTAAATTTATTGACAACTTTAGAATATTAAGGGGAGCTAACTTTCATATAAATCTCTTCAAATGACGAAATGTTTCAGCCATGGTCTTACACGGCTTTTAATACGGTATTTTAATACGGATAGCATCTGCGTTTGGTAAAGAGTTAAATTCAACGGCAGGGAGGGGAACATGACACACTTTCACCAACCTTACCTTAAACGCCGCTGCATGAGTTTTGAACAAAATGCTATTACCACTAGGAAGCTGTTTGAGAGCACTTCTCTCCAAACATTATCGCCTTAGGTTTTAGTCACTCGCATTGTGCTGTAATTACAAAAGCTGGGAGAGAATTTCGCCGCATCTCGATCAACATTATCATTCCGCTTTTCTCACCACTGGACTATAGAATCATACTCTTTGGAAAAGTAATATGAGAACAGAAACTGGGATGCTAGATTCGTTTGTTATTCTTGAGTCGATCTTTGTCATTATCGCAATGTTCTATGTATGAAATATCAACTTACAGTGGGGCCATGGTACAGTACGTGGAGAGAGGATTGTAACTAAATCACCCGCGGAGTGAAGATATCACCCAAGCTATAACTTTCAAATTGTGAACATATCGACAAAAAAACACAAGCAATGTTTCAGCCAATGGACCTCCGGGTTTAACCCGGAGGTCCATTGGCTGAAACTTTGCTTGTGCTGGTTATGCTTTGCAACAAATTTGCAATTATTGCTTGGGTGGAATCTCCACTCTGCGGGTGATTTAGTGATAATACACTCTCCACGTACTGTAACTGGTCACTTTCCACAGATGGGCAATATTTTCACAGACGCAATAATATTATATTCCGAAAACTAATTATAAGAACAATAATCAAAAACTTAATTAATGAGTGCTTCATTAATTAAAATGTTGCTGCTGATGCTTTTTATTACCTGGTCACTCATGCGCGTGGACATCACTGCCCAGGCGTGGATTATGACCAGTCCACGGTGGCTGTACTGTAAGGTGAGTCAATGGGTCGCAACTCGATCACCATCTGATCGAGAAATACACAACGTTGTAATCACTGCACTGTAAATATTGCAAAGCGATATCACCAAAAATAAAAATCGCAATAAAGTATAAATCGCGGTTTACGAGTTTATCATTGTTTGAAATAATGGGAATCAAATTGACCGATCAATTGACCGGGAGAACTGAATGACGAGTGACTGTGCCTGGGTGGGAATGCTGGTTTCGCCTTTTGGTAGTGTCCCTGATGTTGTGTATCGCTAAATGCAAAAATGCATCGCCAAATACGATGTGATACCGCTCAAATTACTCCCTGCCATTTCCACGCATTGAGCCAGTCATATTTGATACACTCTAAAATCAGTTGGGTTAAAAATCAACCCAAATCGACTGGGTTGAGTGAATATGAACCCAATTGTGTTCATATTCACTCAACCCAGTCGATTTGGGTTGATTTTTAACCCAACTGATTTTAGAGTGTAGCCATTCACTGTCCAGCGAGATTGAAAGATGGAAACACTGTCCAAGTTACAGATTGAGAACAATTTACTGAAGACGACAAGCACAGTTGTTTATTTTGTTTACTTCTTGACACATGTACTTTTCACTGTCCAAAACGTTGCATCCCAACATTTCTCTGTTGCTTTTTATATCTGTTGGGAAAAATATCGCGGAGGAGCCATTGGGGATCAGGTGTAAATCAGACTCCACTTTCAAAACAAGAGTCAGTTTTGTATACAATTCATGACCGAAATCCCTGACGTTATTTATGTCGTCTCGTCCTGATACGTCTTGGGTCATGTTATTATCGTGTCTACTTCTGTTGTTTAGTTTTTTAGGCGAACTCCGTATTATTTAGGGCTTTCTTATTGCACGAATTCTTTGGTTTCCAAAGGTAGGCTCTTAACTATACACCTGAAACTTAATTAAGCACCCTGTGTTTTTTTCACAGTGCTGTTAATAGAAACTGTCATTACTTTCATTCTATCTCTCAGATGGCCAAAAGTGATTGTTTGCGAAAAGAATGGTCTATTGACAAATGAAAGACAACACAGTGAGTATTTTAATGACGCTAAATACACATATCTGTTACTAATGTTTTAGATTGAAAAATGTTCTCTCGACAAGTATGGTGCTGGGACGGTCCTTGATGAAACAATGCCGGTAATTACTGACAAAAATGTAACTTGTTATCACCTGAACACAATAGCAGTGTCTGGCGTCAGTGGCGAGTGTGTCCACCACATGCCCGCATGACAGCCTGCACCCTCTTCCTGATGCTGCCAGTCAGCCTTCTGATACGGTCCAGAAGCCACTGTTGCCACTCCTCAACCAATGCAGCTTCCAAAATCGGCCAAATTCTGTACAGGCGGATCCCTTGCTTGCACGCGACATCAGAGAAAGTCCCAAATGTGTTCAAATCGGGGCTCATTGCAAGCCAAGGTTTTGTTGAAATAGTATTGTAATGGAATGCCCTCACAGTATGGGGACGATGTGGTCTTGCATTGTCGTCCATGGATCCAAGGCGAGTAGCCAACGGGTAGTTGTCAAAATGAGGCACGACAACCGGATTGAGAATGTCCCGGATGTACTGAGGACCATTGAGATTCCCATGTACAGTCACCATATCAAGTTTACAATCATGAGAGAGAATTCTGAAGGTTATGAATTTCTGAAGATTTATTCAAAATGCAATAATTTGCACCAATGTCTGTCATTAGGGGTTGGGGCATTACTGAGTAATGTGCATGTAAATACCAGGACCCCGGGTAAACAAATTTACCTGTGACAGTACTAAATTGACCTTGGTTTCTATATGAATTATGGGTGTTTTTACCACCACAACACAACATGGTGCCACTGGGTCATGTGATATGACGTTACGTGAGATCTATTAGATGAGGTCCATAAGACAGGGTACATGTTCTACTATTTTTTCCATATAAAGGGTGCATACCTATTAATATTTAATTTCGACCCCATCTTATGGATCTCACGTGTCATGGTCACGTGACCCAGTGGCGCCATGTTGGGTTGTCATGGTAGCCCTGTAAGCGGTCAATTTGTGACATAATTACCATAGTGATAAATGCTCTTAGTACGCATGTGCAGCACGTGATGTTGGGGTCATACGTGTTTCCTTCGTCCATTCTGTATATTGGAGGCCACGATCTTAGTTTCTGTTGTAGCACGTGGTTGCTGAGTAAATCTAATTACCCAAATAGATATGACAATTCCCCCAATTCACCAAAATGAACCCAAAATCACTTTATTTGATAATGATTCCCCCATAATCCTTTTTTGTCCAATAACAGGTATGTGCCTTTGTATAAGATTCAATCTAATTACCCAGAGAATCCTCGGTTAGAATTACCACAAACAGCCCGACAAGTTGTACTAGTTCGGATTCCTTCAGAATCATTATTTTAATAGAAGCACATAGTGCTATAATAACATAAAGGCTTCTAATATTAACCACATGCTTATACAACTATCATGTTGTGGTTTAGGTGCTTTTCTTTATATAAGAGTCAATTTAATTACCCAGAATTGCCACAAAAAAACCGACAATTGTTTTACTTGCTCAGATTCTTTCGGAAACCCCTGTTTCTGCCTATCCTGGTCTATTCCATAGCTTATTATTCTCTCCATCACTTGGTTTGTCCTGTCAATGTTATGACTTTGCCAATATCTCTATAAATTATTCTGACTTTCCTAGATGTGTTTGTATGCTAGTGCACAATGTGTACACATTACATGTAGCACATAGACACATGCTGGATGTGCCCATAAATGTTGGTATGCTAGTGCACAATGTGCGCACATCACATGTAGTACATAGGCATATACAGGTATTTGAGTGTACTTATGACATGGTGATAAGCTATTTGAGGCTACCTTTTGAGGATACCTGATGAGGATACTTTTTGAAGAATACCTTCTGCAGTATATTTATCTGAAGACAGTTATGGCTTCTAACCCTGTTCAGCTCCTGGCTTCTAATCCACTCCCAAACCCTTCATAGTTTCAAGACTACAGCTGCCGACTTGTCATAGTCTCCACTATCTGTTCTATGTTCACTATGCATTGTATTCACCTTTAGTGTGGTGTTCTATCAGCCTTACAGCCTAGTACCATTGTTGGCTTGCATCATTATTATTAGCTACCACTATTCTGTCCTGAGCTAGAGTGTCTCAGCCATTACCAACTTGTGGTACTACTACTGCTCTTAGTACACTACTGCCGCTACAGGTCCCAATTCATATCACAATCAAAGTTGTATTCCACTACTGCTTGCTCGATTGACTCGAATCTTATCGAGCAAATGAGCTATAAAGCAATTGCTTGAACGAGTGACTCCTCGTGCTGCTCTTCGACTCATTTCGATAAAAAAGGATTTTACGGGGATTCTGGAGAAGGGACTCCATGGGTGGAATACCCGAAGTGGGATTTCAAGCTCCTATATAGCTCCATGTAGTCTTACTGTTGAATTCCATCTTGTCTTCAACTATCTGTCCTATGATTTGCCTCTGTTGTAATCACCCAAATCGACAGTCTTCTACCACCCTTACAGCTTTGTACCAATGCTAATGATTTGTAGCACAACTTCATACGTCCTAGCTATGCCTGACCCTGTCTTGACTCAGTCCTAGGTCTGTTCTTTAACAGGCGAAATCAGATTGCTCCATTCATTTAAACCTTATCAGTCTCTACAATGTCTAGATCTCGTGCAAGCTAGGGTACCTTACACATAACAAACTGTATGTTGATCATGCCGAAATGTGCTTATGTGTTAATAAACATTATGACACAATATATACGCATTGCATGCAGCACACTGACACACACTGGATGTGCCGATTTGTACTTGTGTGCTTTTGCACACAAAACTTGTCGCATATATAGAAGATATGGAATGAGTGCTTTTCTCATATAATATTTATGAAACGACTCTAAGAATTTTCCGTTTTGGCGAGCCTCTGGCGAGCCCAAACGGAAAATTCGGACCGGACGAGGTTCATAAATATTATATGAGAAAAACACTCATTTCATATTCTATTTATCATATGACATACACACGCACAAATTAGCCACTTAGTATGACTTTTTAAGCCATCACCTAACTTAAGTTGCAGGCGGAACCTGGAAAAAACATCCTCGTATAACTAAAAATTTTCATTTTTTGCTTCCAAAACATAGGTTATGACACCTCATTGGAACGAGCTCGTTCCAATGAGGGGTCATAACCTATGTTTTGGAAGCAAAAAGTGAAAATATAAAAAAGAATGAATGGCGTTTTTCTTGTAGGTAAAAGATTAATACAATATAACCCACCCAAAATAGGACAGATAACGTAAATTCTCCCTACTGAAATTATGCAAATGTGACCCAGTTGTATTTTGTTTAGCCAATCAAATTGTCCAGCTTTGAAATTGACCAATGAAAGCTCCCAACTCTAATTATGCAAATTATGAAAATGTGGCCCAGTTGTATTTTGTTCAGCCAATCAAATTGTCTAGTTTTGAAATTGACCAATGAAATTGACAGAAGGCTTTATTTATCACTGATTAATATGAAAACAAAATATCAAATGTTTTAAAGTGAACAAACGGACAAGTCATATGATAAAGGCACATACGATGAAAAAGGGATTCCGGAAGTTATAGTCGGATACTAGAAAGGGATTCCACGGAGCGTGAGTCTTCTGGTTGATTGAATGTGCTCATGTGCTAGTGCACAATGTGTCACAGTGTGTACATACATCACAAGCTGGATGTGTCAGTATGTGCGTATGTTCTGATGCACAATGTGCGCACAACACATGTAGCCCATGCAACAAAAATGGGATGCTGTATGATGTGGGGTAGGTCGTATTTGGGAGTGTGTGTGTGTTTGTGGGGGTGCTTTGCAGTGGTTGAGAGTTGAAAAGGTGGGAATTGGGCTCTAAAAATATAGTGGCACACAGCCTTGATAATATGGTCAATTTAACTAATTCAAATCGTCAGCTCGCTTATAAAACCTTGTGCATATGTTTTTAAAACAGTGTACACGAGGTTTTATAAATCGGCCAACGAAATGCTTGTAAATTATTAAAGCTCCTGTCACCAGCTGGAAAACATGCTTTAACTGGTTGAATGCAGGAAGCCACTATCTGGGCATTAAAAAAATGAGGGTACCAGAGCAAGAGCCAATATTTTCCGTGCTCATCTTTCATATTCAGTCAAATTCAAATATATTTTGTTTATATAAAGTTGTTTTATAACATTTTATTGAAGATGTCATTACTTTCATGCTATCTTTCATGGCCCAAAGTGATTGTTTGCGGAAAGAATGGTCTATTGACAAATGAAAGACAACACAGTGAGTATTTTAATGGCGCTAAATACACATATCTATCACTAATGTTTTAGATGGAAAAATGTTCTCTCGACAAGTATGGCGCTGGAATGGTCCTTGGGCACTCTCCAATAATTTATAATAGTATAAATTTCGAATAACAAATTCAGACCACCAAAAATTATCTAGCCCTCAACTAGTCAAACATTTGAATGTTAGACTTTCAAAAAACATAATTTTTGAAAAATTGTTAATGTTGATTGTGTGGGGTGGGGTGAGGTTGTATTGTGTGAGGTGGGTGGGGGTAGGGTGGGATACACGCTAAGCGGAGTGAGTTTTAGGATTGGCGTGACTATACATTGATCCATAGCCAGAACAGTATAGTGACTATAGTCAGCTATGTGTGGTAACGTCTTTCAAATTTTAGGCCAATTTATGAAACCTTGTGGCTTCGCTAAATTTTGTACACGGGCTTTTATAAGCTGATCCATCAAATGCATGTAGTTTCTAAACGCTCCAGTCGCCAGATGGCAAACATGACTTAAAATGTTTCTTATTTATTGGACTTTCAGAAAAACATAGTCTGGAAAATGCCCTAATAGATGGGGGGAGGGTGGCGTGACCATATGCTGGCTCATAACCTAGTAGGTTTGAAGTTCCTGGGCACGTAAGCAGCCTCCCCACTCTCATGCGACCATCTGTGACGTGAAGCAGGCCCCTACTCTCGTCTGACCAATGGACTCTCCTCCACGTCCTGAAATTTCAATGTTGCCGTGCCATATACCACACCAAACGTCGTCTTTGATGCGGATCGGACAGAGCTGGACGCTTGATGACCCTTCTGGGTCTCATACCCAATGCTTTGAGATCGTCTCGGACAGTTCCGTTGCACAAACGCCTGTCGGGGAGCCAAAAGCGTTTCGAAACCCCACTTGAAGCAAATGGTTCACGCCTCACGAGGCGTGCCAGACTCCGATCCTCCCGAGGAGAGGTCTTTTTGGTGTTGTCCAGACCACGGTCGGTCCTCAACATAGTTGGCTTGATGATGTTTTCGGACAAGTCTGCTGATGACAGAATGACGATAGCCAAGTTGCCTTCCAATAGCTTTGAATGGCTTGCGCCTGCATGCATGCCAACGGTGTGCCACCCTAGTGCCTCTGACAGTCTCCTCTTTGCCATGTCAACATTTATTGATAAAAGAAGTGATAAATTGTCTTCTTTTATACCCATATATCGAATGTGGATGATAGTGTTTTTGTGACAATTGTGGGAAGCATGCTTCACGTGGACGAGGGGATGTGACTAGGGTTCACTATCAGCCAGAAACATTACGTTTCACTTGATGGAATGTACTACAAGATATAGCAATCATTTAAACATAATAATCAGAAACAGCAACTTCGGTGTCATGAAACATTTCAGGGGTTGATTAATTAAGTTCCAGGTGTATACGTGACCCGGAAACTAGATCAAACTGTGGACGAAACATTACAAAACTTAGTAGAATATTTTCAAACTACGCGTAAATTAGGCACAGTTGCAACTATTCGGGCACAGCGTTTACCGTCGCTAATTTGGGTGAATATAGAGGCTTGCTGGTAATCGTTCAATTCACCATGATCTCCTTGCGTGCAGATTGCGAGAATGCAATGTTCTGTGGCTACTAAAACATATCAAGAGCGACTACTCTTCAAGAAAAATTGTTCTTGCAAAATGACACAAACACAAACTTTTCGTGACGGTGATACAAATAATATTTCTGAGAGGACAAACACAAGCGCAAAAGTACAAATGCATATCTGTGGTGCAGTCTAATGGGGTAATAGTTGAGAAGAAATGACGGCTGTCGCATCCAGTCCTCTTAACAATGATGGTGTTTCATAATAGAGGCGTCCTCATTGGAGGACCGAGGCAAATCAGCGGGAGACCGAACATTTATTATTATTATTGAAAAAGAAAATTACTTCAAAAAGATCTGTGTTTTTACAAAACTTATGTGTGACTCTTTAATTTTGATTAGTTATCAATAAACAGTCAAACATCATTTTTACAAAAAAATATCAGTGTTATTACACAATATATGTGTTATTTTTATGTTTTGATTATTTTTCAGAAGATAATTAAGTGGTATTTTTATTATTTGTCAACCTTGAAAAGGACAAAAACCGTACCAAACAAAATGTTGAAAATAAATTTTGTTCAAGTTGTATACATCTGGGCTGTTCCATTTACAGCAATAGGTATTCAACTATTTTAACGTCAGCTTATCCCTCATTAACTGTCTGACAAGTGGGGTGTATGACAATTGGGTATCTGAGTAATGGGGGTAAACCGTTGTGTATATTCCAGTCACTAAGAATTTAATCCACCTTGAAAACATCAAGAAACTGACGCAAATACAGGGGCGCCTGAACGGCCCAAACATTGGCCCGACCATAACACCCAGATTCTTCCTTTTTACGAATTGTTGCCATCGATTATGTGGGGGAGAGAAAAAAAATGACAGTGCATGCAGTTCGTCTCGAGGAACATAATATGACAAAATTCCCTGCCAAATTGCCAAAGGCAATTTGGCAGGATATTTTGTCATATTATGTTCCTAGAAAGATGAACTTTAATGTGTGGGAGGGGGGGGGGGGGGAGCACAAATGTGGGGGCCCTGGGCGTCCGTCCTGCCTGCCAATTCGTAAATCCGGCCCTGCCCGCAAAAAATGTTGGAAAAATGACCAGACCAATTTTAGGGCTACTTCTTTACTATTCCAACCGCTTCCGAAGCCGTTGGAATACTAAAGAAGTAGCCCCCAAAATCTCCTCATCTTACGTTAACTCGTCATTAATAGCCGCCATTGTGTGCCCAATATTAAAGAAACAAGACGATCTATGCGCGTACTATTTTCGGATATCCGCAGAACAAAATTAAAAAATCATAGCCTAGTTATTTGATATGAATGACGTTCGGCTGAAGGTCGATCACAAAAATGTCATGATCGGCAAATTTGTCGGGGTGATCGGGGCGGCTGGCTCCTGCGCCCCTGAAATAACTACGCGGCGTAATCATAAAATTTCGGTTGTGGTGAGTCTTCATTTCTAATGGTATAATGTCATCAAACATTCGGTCAAATCAAATCTCGGGTGAGCAATATTTCTTGCGTTAATCAGGGGTGAGCTTGGGTGGATGAGGATCAAGGACAGGATATACTTATTGAAACTCGGTTATCTTAATTATTTGGTAAATCTCCCCGACATCCGATAGTGTAAATTAATGTTCCAGAGAATTTTCAACCAGATATCAAGACAGGTTGGATGGTCCAAGTGAGGGAGCTAAGAGAGAACTACTCATTGGAGATCTCGTGCCTAGACGTAGGAGCAACCCAGGGTAAAAAATCGTCAGAGAAGGGGTCATGGAAGATGGTAACCTTAATAGGCGAGAGGTGGTCAAATAAAAGAGGTCTTTAGGTGGTCTGCGTGATAAAGAGAAGCCTGGTTTTGAGTACCTTGATGGCACCTTTGTGGAACTGTTGTTCAAGCTGAGGTCGCTTTCCCTGGAGCTGAGGGAAAAAATTGGGGAGAACAGTGAAAAGGAGTGCCAGATGTGTAATTTGGGCGTGGTGGAGACCCTGGAACACTTTCCTCTAGAATGTCCAAAATACCAGTCTAAAAGAATAAGATTCACTGGAAGTATAATGGGGAAGTGGGATGGGAGAATAAGGACATGTAGTTAGTGAGAGACTCAAATGAGAGGGTTAATATGGTATCGGAGAGATCTAAACATGGGTGATGTACTATTTTAGTGCAGGACTAGTTCCAGGCTTTAAGGGTGTCGAATTCCTTAGATAATTAGACTGGTGGTCAGAGAACTTAACTACACGCGATACCGGAAATTTCAGGCACGCCCCCTTGTGGTTGGTCCCTTGCTCCCACAAGGTCACCCACCAGCCACTTACAGGCAATGAAAATTCACCCGATAAGGTCAACAGGTGCGTTGCTATAATTGCCTTATTTAGGTGTATTGAATTGGCATGATGTTGCAGTAGGCCCTACTGTGGTCACACCTTATTTGTGCGTATTGAATTGACGTGATGTTGCAGTAGGCCCTGCTCTGGTCACACCTTTTTTAGTTGCATTGAATTGACATGATGTCGTACTAGGCCCTACTCTGATCACACCTTATTTGGTTGTATTGAATTGTCATGTTGTTGCAGTACGCCCTTTTGTGGTCACAACTTATTTAGGTGTATTGAATTGGCATGATGTTGCAGTAGGCCCTACAGTGCACACCTTATTTAGGTGTATTGAATTGGCATGATGTTGCAGTAGGCCCTACTATGGTCACACCTTATAGAGGTGTACTTAACTGGCATGATGTTGCAGTAGACCCCACTGTAGTCACCCAATACGCCCCATTTGCGACCAGATCGACTGTGGGATCGATGAGATTACAATCGAAAAGCTTCACGTAACCGACCTGATCGACTTTCTCATTGATGACACCGTCTCCACGGGCATTGATATGGTATCGTAAAAACCACCTGGGGGGGGGGGGGGGGGGTGGGTTCTCGAAATCTTTATTTTTTTTACTGCCAAGTGCGAGGGCTCTGTCCACATTGACAGTTTCTGGAGCAATTTGTCCATTAGCTATATTGATTATGAGGTCAGGATGTTGATCGGGATCCGTTGGATTTATGAGTATTTCAAGTTGTTGTTTTTTGTTTTGTTTTTTTGGACCGTGACGACCAATCGTTTGGCGGCAATTCTCACTGTCCACTCTTCTTTGTGCTGCTGTGGGGGATTCGCCGGTAAGTTCTCTCATTTGAGAAATGCCGTGAACAAAAACTGAAATGACACAACTTGAAGTATATTCGTTCTGACAAGGGAGGAAAATCGAAAGGAATCCAGAAAATTGTATGAGGACGTCCTCGCTCGTTGAGTGATCAAACTTCACTAGATAGCCATTGACAATCTTGGAAATTGCCACTTTCTAAAATACTTTTTTTTCAACCTTCGTTGAACCACATTTTATCTTGCATCGTCCCTTATATTAGTACGAGAGGGAAATAGTGTTTTATAATGCCCTGATGTCCAATGATTAATTTGTTTGCAGACAAGGAAGAAAAAAAACCCGCGCGCTAGCGAATATTCCATTTGTAAACTGAAAAATGATTCGTAAGAGAAATTCATCATATCGAATATTTTCCAAACATATTAGAGGTTTATGATTAAAACGATATATTTTCACATAGCGCAAAATGGATTTTTCCAATGATGTACGTGTTTTCCGTTTGAATGGGATTTTAATAATTCCATTTTTTTTTAAAATGAGAATTTTTCACCATTTTTGTAATGCTATGTAAAATTATAAAAATCGGCTCACTTTGAAGTTTAAATTAATATTTCTTTCCATTTAAAATATTTGAACAGCCATCACCCAATCTCACAGACTTCATACTTCCATTTCACGCTAAAAAAGGGTATTTTTATAATAATTTCGATTTCAAGGTCAACTATCTACCCCTTTGTCTAACAAGACAAGAGGCTAACGACGAGACATGTAAAAAAGTTTTGGAACAACTGAAAAGTTTCGTCTATACTATACTACAAAAATACTACATTTTTCAAACATCCAAAAGCTAGAAGCAGAATTTTATTTCACAATAAACATTCAAATAAAAATTCAGGATGCAACATATGAATACACAATTCTTGTCTTCTATTAACATAGGCAATTTTCTTTCAATAAGACCCTAGTTACGGTAAAAACGCCGGTCAGGAAAAACCCGAGATAAAAAACATAATTTTATGCAGAAAACTCGGGAAACCTGCGTCCAAAAACCAGTGCGGAATTTACCTGCAGGGAAAGCGTTCGGACCTCGCCTTTCATGCCTATCGTTTCTTTTTTCTAAAGAAAAACTTAACATGGAACCTGCTTCAGAGATGATCTGTCTGGAAGTGATGACAAAAACCATCACAAACTGAAACATTCCCACGTGAATGACCCAATTGGTCAATGGGAATAACATTGACCAATCCAACACAAAAACAGGAAAACTTTACCGTTACCGAACAGACAAAAGTTTTTCGCTGAACTGCGCAACGCGAAAAACTATTATTCTTTGCTCCAAAATATAGTGTATGATCTTTCATTGGTACGACCTCGGCGAGCTCGTTCCAATGGGGTGACATAAGCTATGTTTCGAAACCTAAAATTGAAAAATAATAAAATTTGAAAGGCGATTTTGTGAAAATTGGTGTAGAGGAAAGTTGCCTTTTGCCAGGTAAAGGGTTAAACAGACACGACAAATATATTTTCACACCTACCCCGCGATGGTGCTGGTTATTATACAATTATGGACTTTTGTGGTGGTGAATGTGATGTGATATGAACTTAAAAAAAACTTATATTGACCTCCGATAACAGCCGAGGTCAGTATAAGTTTCTTAGGTTCATATCACATCATATTTACCACCACAAAAGTCCATAACTGTTTTAATATATATATAACATCCTCAAAAAAAAAACAATCTTCTATTTGTCAATTAAAAGTTCAATTTTATCAACCAGAAACACTTTTATTTAACAATAAAATAGTTATCACCTGCAGAATAACATAAAAATAAACAATGTGAAAGAGATTAGAATGTTATAGAGATTGAAAGACAACTGGAGAGGGAATTTCTAAAAGCTATATTTAGAAAGTTGATATTCACCGGAAAACCGGTGTGCATGGATTTTTGAGTACCAATCACGTGTATAAGATCCAACCAATAGAAATGTGGTTATTTATAAAGTATATAATAATTAATTTTAATCCACTGAAGACGGTTTATTTCAATATTTGTGTGAAGAAAAAAAAACAAGCAGTTATTGAGAAGGCGATAGAGTGGTTAGTAACTTGTAGTTGGGATCTACAACAATTTAATCTTATTGCTCTATAAAGCTATTAGGTTAAATTTTTACTGAACCTCCAAACAAATTCAGAATGGATTCTCCCATTTCACCATATACGGCATTATATGAGGTCATACTAGCGGGGTGGTCAATGTTAATCTGCTTAGGAGCATATGTGATCTATAGACATGACAATCTGAAAACATCTATATTTTGAAGAAAGGGTTAGATTGAGTTAGTCAACATTTAATAAAGTAAATATATTACTATGAATATGAATAAACCTAACACTAATTTAACTGATCCTAGATTACCCCTATCTCCACCCCAGTGTTTTCAATCCGCACAGTGATTCTGCTCAAGGATCGTTAACTCAAACAACCACTACCCCATGTGTTTCGACATTTACAAGGTCTAACAATGCTTGCTATCCGGAGCTATTTTATCAGTTCCGAGAACTGGAAACGACGTGAATTAGTTCAACGATAAGGTCGCTGGGTTTTGAAGTTCTACTCATTTTTCAAGCTGTTGGATGACAATTTATCCAGTTGCATTAAAAAATTGACTTGGCACCCAAAGGTCTTTGTTGGCTAAAATTTTGATACCAACAGATTCCTTTCACTTGTGAAGGGAAGCCATCACAGAGTTGAAGAGTGCGATCGATGGCAAAACAATAAATATATAGAGGATATCTACGCTGTTTTAGTGAATATCGGGAATTATCTCATGAGTGTGGACATGGAAGTTTTATTTTTCATGAGCGCTTGCCCGCGTGAAAAATAATACTTTCAGGTCCACACGAATGAGATAATTTCCGATATTCACTAAAGCAGCGTAGTTTTTTTTCTTTTTATTATATATGCTTCGTGACATTTTACTGCACAATAGTCAGCCCATTTCGACTGTAAACAGTTTCAAGACAATGACAAAAAAGCTATTGATCGCTGTGGCGTAGCCAGCCCAAAGCAAGTCTGGGGGGACAAACTCGCACAACCTAGCTTATAGCCGTTTTAATATGGGATAAGCCCCCTTGAATTTGTAACTAGTGGTGGGGTGGGGGTGTGGGGGGCGGGGGAGGAGTGTGTTTGTGGTGTGTGCGGGAAAAGCTTTCCAAGCCTTCACATTTAATTTTTTGTGCCCTAAATTTGTACAATAATCAGGGTTTTCAGCAGAGGGAAATAAATGTGTAGGATATGGGGCGGCCAAGGATCTACGGTACCACGGGCCGACCATGGTTCGGTCCGTGGTTGAAAAAAATTGAATTCCAGGGTTAAAAAAAACCCATCTCCTTGCGTTTGAGCGGATATTTTGAGGTTTTTCATGTAATTATAACTGTCTACCTTTTCAGCGACACAGATATTAGGACAAGCAATCTGCAAATCTGCAACATACCCTCCCCCCCTATCCACCTAACCCCCCCCCCCCCCCCCCTACGATTTTTATGCCATTTTTGGACATATTTTGAGGACCAACTTTGAGGGAAAGATGAGGGGCGCGTCCCCCCCCCCCCCCCCGTGGCCACGCCACTGGCTGATCTTCCCTCAAGGCGACGTTCAAGGCGACGTCATTTAGGAAGCTACTGAAAAAATCCATCGTGTGGGCCTGAAAATATTATTTTTCACTCGCACAAGCGCTCGTGAAAAATAAAATTTCAGGTCCACACTCATGAGATAATTCCAGATATTGACTAAAACACAGTAGATTTTCTTTTTTATTATATGCTACGTGACATTTTATTGCGCAATATTCATCCCAATTCGACCTCAAATGCGTACGTTTCAAAACAATAACAAAGGTCAGCTGATCGTTCCTTCAAGGCGACGTGATTCGGCGTAGCGTGACGTCATGTAGGAAGCTACTGAGAGATATTCCTCGATATTCATCGAGTCGATGGATATCGCGAAACATCTTTAAGACAATTTGCGATAATTCACAGGCTAGCATATAATAAATATGTATATTATGACCTCTAGTAGAAAGAAACTGTCAGCTGGCAATAAAGGTGGCAACAATAACCGATTTTCACGATACACACTCAAACCCAGTGATTTTGTCAATAAGGTGTTAGAAATAATGTTTGGACAAAGTTTCGCGGTTATTTCTGAGTGATTGGAAATGGGGCATTATTTTTTCTTCAATACAACGTTGAGGGTTATCTACTTTACAAAAGGTAGGATTTAATTACATAGATAATTCGTACCGTCGCGTGTCAATCCCAACGGTATAAAGTATTTGTCTAATGACATAATGCATTTTTTAAAGAACAGCCACCCTTTAACCCTTTACCTAACGAATCGCCAGCATCCAACTCGTCGAGCTCGTTCCAACGAGGGGTCACATGATATGGTTTTGTTGAAATGTTTTGAAAAAATGATATTTAAAATAATAAATTTTGATATCGTCTGCGTTGTGTAAAGGGTTACGCAAAGTGGAATAACAGAAATTAGTCGATTAATCTGTTATTATCTAAGTGAAACGACATGTGGACGTACCGATATCATTCAGCCCGACCACTAATTGAATCAGTGGCACATATATATAACTTAGGTGGTATCTCTTTTCGTCTACCAACGATTTTGTCAGAACTTTCGAGTTCTACCGAGTTGTTTCCGTTACCAAATGTCCGTTCTCTCTTGAAGTAATTCCGAGTTATTTTTCAAAAGCTGATCAATTATTTGGACCAGAAATCGAAAAATGCACCCCCACCCCCTCCATTAGCGTTTTGGCACTAAAACACTTGTTTTGGCGCTAAAATATCCAGAATGCTCAAAAATTGGTACTAGACACTTTCGGGCCAACGTAAACATTGGTTCAACCCAGCTGTAATATTTATAATTTTTCAAACGTCCTGTTTCCAGAGAGTCCACACACGTGCGGCAGCTAATGTTATATCAAAACCCTTTGAGCCCTAGTAGTATCTTCCATGTCAGTTCACCTACAGAAGTGGGAAGAGCCCATATTTATTATTTGGGGGTAGATCCAATAATATTTTCAACGTGCAGTCCGTTGGCTGCACGTTGAAAATATTGATTGGTCTACCCCAATAATTCATTTAGCGGCCATCCTACTGAATGATATTATGACGTATATTGTTCCTGGACCGAAAAAGCGGCCGCTCGTGTTCAAAGGGTTAAAACTTGGCTTTATTTTTCATATAAACTAAGCACAGACGTATCTAGAAAAGTAGGGGGAGCTCGTCCCCCCACCCCCCCCCCCCGACTAAAGTATCAAATTTCAAACAACAACCCCTTGTAAAATACATAATTCGTGATAAACGAAGATGTCGCCAGTTATTTTCTGATTGCCCAAATGTGTTTTAAGCTTCCGGGTGTCTTAATAGTTATATAATGTTCTACGTTGGTCTTGGGTCCACGGCGATTAATGTACAGTGGTGAAGTCACTCCGTGTACCTAGCTAACCCATATGAGTCGATGATATGACCCGCTCTAATCTACACGCCCCCCCCCCCACCCTAAACTTCCCGCTTCGCCTCCATCTATCCCATGTTACACCACCCCACATCCGACTATTATTGACATTTTAACCTTTATGTCTAATATTACTTCTAAATCTATGAAAATTCCCTGATAATAGTGTGACACTGTGACGAATTAGCCAATAGTTCCTATGGACTCCTTGTGTTTCTTCTCACCACAATTGTAAATATCAATAGTGTACAAAATCCGCCTGGCAATGTTCCAATAGCAATCAGCTCCTTTCGTATTTATTTTTAATGGGTGAAATCATTCCCATGACAGCGACACCTTGTCTTCCTTTGACAGAAAACAGGTAGAAGTGATCCGCTATAAAAAAATATTTACCCAAAGTAACGGCAATATTCGTCAAGACCCTTAAAACCGATTTTCCAATTTAGGGTGCGGTGTGATATAATGGTGACTTGTCTTCACTAACTGCTAACTCTGCAAGTTCCGGGTTTCTATGTGGAAGAGAATGAGACTTGCTTCCCGGTGGTTCACTCCGGGTACTCTGTCCTCTCCCCTCACCCGAAAAAACTGCCCAACACGATATGACCCTGGCTGTTGAAAGTGTCGTTCAATCTCCAATAAGCAAACAAGCAAAATAGCAATATTCACTGTTCACAAAAATCTCCATACAAATTACATTTTTTTTTAATTTTCCCATCAGAAACAAAGATTATGACCCCCTCTTTGGAACAAGCTCCTGCCAACGAGGAGGCATGCATAAACTATGTTTAGGCGGCAAGATATGAACATTTTTAATTATTCAAGAACTGATTTTGCAAGTTTCCTCTTTCTTGTTAGATCAGATAAAGCGTGACATCTCAGTTTGCTGACGTAGTGTTAACCCTTTGAACTCTGGTTGTATCTTCCATGTCAGTTCAAATGCAGCAATTAGAAGAGTCCATATTTATTATCTGGGGTAGACCAATCAATATTTTCAACGTGCAGCCTTCGGGCTGCACGTTGAGAATATTAATTGGTCTACCCCACACATTCATTTAGCAGCCCTCCTCCTTAACGAAATTATGGCGTATGATGTGCCTGGTCGGGAAAAAGCGGCCTCTGGTGTTCACAGTGTTAATAATTAGCCCCGAGCTGTTTAACAAGTCAAATATGTATCTTGCTATCAAATAGTTTGAATATCTCCATACGCGATGGTTCTCGGTCAACGGTTCTGAAAAGAAGAAGCTATATTTGTCTTCTAAATACATTCAGTATCTTATGAAACTATTTTGCGTTCATAATTACCATCGCCACAAGTTAATAGCTTACTGGTTCACACCACTGATGAAAGACCAAAATGCCTCTAATATATGTTTGTTGCGTGAGGAAATCAGAAAAATAACCTTCTGTTTTACCGTCCCCAATGTGAGTTCAACCTCTATATTAAACAGTTAATGGGAGGGAAAATTACATACCTTTTTCGGGAATTGGATATTTTAGCCACAGGACCAAAGAAATGAATAGTAAAGTTGTTTACTGTTCTACTTTTGAACAACAGGGGTACAGCAGTACAGAAAGAGTAAATTCCTAATAAACCATGGTAGGATACACTGTTTACTAAACACGTATCAACACTTTTTCAAAAATTCTTAAGCACTGTGACAAATTTTCAGGTCATGAACCACCGGTTTGCACCCAAAAGGTAGGACCCTGAGAATCACATATTTTCGATTCGAATCGAATCTCGAATCCAATCGGGTTTGTTATTCGAAATCGAGTCGAACCTCAAATCAAATCAGCGTCGTCTTATAGATCTGTTAGGGGAGAGGGTTGTTATACGTCTTGCTCCGACTGTGATAACTCAAGTTCCGACTGATAAAATATTCAAACTCCATCACCAAGGAATGACTTCATCGAAGGCATCTCTTGATGATGTAGCTGGGATATTACCAAGTAAGGATTATAGTTCATAAAGGATGAATCGGTGCGAGAGAATTCCCGGTACTCGGTACTTGACATGGCTAGTCGCTAGCAACAGCGTATCGTCGGCATTGTTTGGAAAATTAATTAATTAATTAATTAATTAATTAATTAATTAATTAATTAATTAATTAATTAATTATTTATTTATTTATTTATTTATTTATTTATTTATATTTAAGGTCACATATATCTGCATACTGTCTAATCATGCCCACGACAGTTTTACGGGTGGAGGAACCCGGAGTATCCGGAGAGAACCGCCGAGCAACGGAGAGTAAGTGTCAGCTCCACAACATACTAACTTCACACAAGCAGGGCTAGCATTGGTTGAAGACAAGTGCACCATCGACGTGCAGAACGCCTTAGTACACAACGTCACCGCGCCCCACGTGGGCAATGGGATGAAGTGTCTTGCCCAAGGGCTCAACGCGGTTGCCGTAGGTGGAATTCGAATCGAGGACCTCTTGGTTTGCAGCCTGCACCTCTACCTACTGCGCCACCGCGCCCCCATTTGAAAAGTTGCTTCCGAGAACGATAGTGGCAAGTGAGATGAGAATTAGCATGTTTGCTGACATGGGCGCAGATGTTATTTAGATTAATATTGCAGAAATTGCATTCAGTCTTTATTTTCGGCTCTAGTTTTGTACAAATTCCATCTTAACTATATGTTTTGCGCGTTGATGTTGATGACTGGTACGATGCTATATTCCTATGAAAAGATTTGATGAGAAACGAATAGGGCAGCCGATTTCTAACCGAATAGCAATTTAACTCTTTACCTAACGAATCGCCCGCATCCGCCCGCGTAATATGCAAATTCAGCAGTTGAAAAAATATTATTTTTCAAAAAATTTCAACAAAACCATATCATGTGACCCCTCGTTGGAACGAGCTCGACGAGCTCGTTCCAACGAGGGGTCTCATGATATGGTTTTGGTGAAATATTTTGAAATCTTTTAAAAAATGATATTTAAAATAATAAATTTTGATATCGCCTGCGTTGGGTAAAGGGTTAAGATTCGAAATCGAATCGAATCTCGAAGCTTCCCAGGGCCATACTCAGAGGGACATGAGTTGAAAGTTTGCTGTGCTTCTTGTCCATTGTTCTTGGAAATTCTACACAATTATCCAGAGGTGTAGCCAGGCTGGGTAATAATTTGGGTTTCATAGAGCCTTGATGACGGAAGGTCATCCCCGACTATCAGGGCAAATGCAGTTGAGAGTACGAGGGGGGGGGGGGGGGGTTCACCGTCGTTGGTGGGGGTCCAATAAATGTTTTGAAATTTCAAGTCCATGAGAGTGAATCTGCAGCCAAAACGCCCTTTTTAGAGAATTTAAATGAGTATATTTTGTTGATTGAAATAAAATCCATATGGTTTTCAACAGTATTGCTAGCGGATCTTAATCCCAGTTTACATAGTCCAAACTTGGATCCAAAGAACGTAATATAACTGTAGTGGCGTACGTCAAGTGGACGCACCATACCAAACTATCATATTACGGCCTTTGGGTCCAAGTTTAAACTAATGTTTATCATGAACTGACCTTTTTAAATGTGTGTGTGTGGTGGTGGTGGGGGGGGGGGGGGGTGGGGGCATATTATCCCCTATTACCCGCTTCCCCGGCTACACCCATGTTCGTCGGGAGGAAAGGCTGCCCAGAGTGAGTTAGTGGTAATCCATCCTCCCCACAATATCCAACTGAACTGTTATCCCTTAACTGCAGACCTATATACACAACACAGAATAGACGTCATGGGCGTCGGAAGCAAACTGCGATTGTCCCGGAGGCACCACACGTGGATGTATTGGTACAAAGTCTTGGAGATTTTCTACGACGGAAAAAATCAACAGATGGTTTTTGAATTAAGCCTTTACCCAATGTAACGGCCAAAACCGGCCAATGCTATTCACAAAAATCACCATTCAATTTTCATTATTCTTTTCTTTTTTGTCTCAAAAACAGCTTATGACTCCTCATTGGAACGAGCTATGATTTTGACGCAAAAAAGTGAAAAAAACTTAGTTGTTCAAGAATTTATTTTGCAAGCATCGTCTGCCTTTCGAGTTAGATAAAGGGTTAAAACATCCTGGGAGGGCTGGTGCTATTGAGCTCGTACCAATGGGCGTTCCTAAACTATGATTCTGAAGCTAACATTTTGGTAAATGTCGTCTGCTATTCGTGTGAGGTAAATGGTAAACGGAGTCTGAGCGTAATTCACCGACAGAATTATGACCCAAAGCAAAAGAACATGGTGCGCTTTTGAAAAGAGTACTTTGGAACTCAAGAAAAAATAAACGCTTGATGTGAAAAATTCAATTAACCATATGATACCAAGTCGGATCATGTCTATGTTAAGTTATTTTCACATGCACCTGCAAATAACTTGTTGCTCTTTAGAATTCACATAATGCAAATGTGTTATTATACCTTAGTGACAGAATATGAACCCGTGGATTCTCCACATGCGTAATTTCATGGCAAGTGGAACTGAACACAAAATTCATTTTGAAAAACATCAACATGGATCATTGAAAACTATTCTTACAGGTTTGTCTGAGGAAATTTTCTTCAGTCGTCACTGCAAACAAAATGCACCGGGATTAGTTGTTATTTCAATTCCGCCTTTGCCGGCCAAATCCACATTTGCAAATATTTTTTTCTCAGACCTTTAAACCTGAGAGACCGCTTTTCCGGTCCAGGAACACGATAAGCCATAATTTCATTAAGTAAGATTGTCGCTAAGTGAATGTGTGGGTTACACCAATCAATATTTTCAACGTGCAGCCCCAAGGCTTCACGTTGAAAATATCAATCGGTCAAGCCCCAAATAATGAATATGGGCCCTTCCAATTGCTGACGTTGGACTGATATGGAAGAAACTGTCAGGGTTCAAAGGGCTAAATAGCTGTAGTTTCTGCTTTTAAAACAAAGCTCGAGACATTCAATGGGTGGAATTCATTTCACAGAAGAACCATGTAGAATGCATTGGAAGCAGAAATGAAAAAAATCCACTTAATGACCGCATTTTGTGTGCAGCTGCAGAATCATGAATTCTACTTCGCTGCGACACAGAGGAGGTTTTGCCCGCGGAAGCGAACACGAACGATGTGGAGGTGTTTTCCAATCCCTAGCGACTGTACTATTTAGAATACGTTCAGCTGAGGGGACAAAACAAGACGAACTGTGACCGCCCGGCCGCCTAAACACTGATTCTCCCATGCATACTGAAATAAAATTCAAATTTGTTGAATTAGGTGCTTAAATACTAAACAACTCTAGGGAAATGATGTTGATTTGGGCATAATAAAATGGAAATATGTCAAGTTTCGAATTCAATAAATTCTAAGATTAGAGTTTTCATAACCGTGTGGCCTTTGCCTTTGCCGTGTAGACCTGGTGGATGCCTCACAACACACTACAACCTTGTTGTTTACTTTTGTGTAAAATTTCGTGAAAATCCACCCATCCATTATAGAGACACAATTTTTCAGATGGACAAACGGGCGGACAGAAGTAAGGATAGATATTCGGTTGGGTGTATCGGGTGGTATCACGAGAACACGTTCACTTTGTTCTTTACCTTTATGTGATGTTCCGTAGAAATCCATCCAGTTGTTATAAAGTTATATCTGAGACAATTTTTTTTCTGTGACTGAATTCATAATCTTGTGACCTTGATCTTTTGTCTTTTGGATTCGTGGTTCTTTACAGCACACTGTCTCTTTGTTTTTGCCCTAATGTGAAAATTCACTCACCTATCATAGAATTATGATTAAAACACAATTTTCTGGACGGACAAATTTCGGACGGACGGACGGACGGATGGACGGACGGACCGACAGACGGACCGACTGAATTTTCAAAATGGACAGACAAGATCTGAGTTTTCGTAATCGTATGACTTTGTCATTCGAACCATGGGCCGATACTAAAAACTTTTACAATTATTTTTTTCATACTTGTTTTTTCTACCTGTCGATATAAATCCATGAAATAAATCATTAGCGTTTCAAAAGACATGTCAATTTACCTACCGGTAAATTGTCGCGTCTTTTGAAACGCTACTTGCTCTACTTCAGTATGACGGTATGACTGAAGGAAAGGCGGGCGGACGGACAGACAGACGAAAGGACGGCTCACCCGACTTTAAGATGTCTCCCTCCAGTTAAAATTGTTAGTTATTTTGGAAATGTTTTGTAAATCATGTCTTCTTGTCGCGTGAGATAAAGAGTTTGAGAACAATCATTGCCTGACATGAACAGTACTTATTAATTCAAATAAAACACCAGAGGCAACTCGAGTCGATTTTCACATGTTTGCGTCTAAAGTCCACAAACATGCAATGTCACCCAATTTCTTTCTGGGAGAATGATATACAACTCAAAACGCATTCGAATACATTGAAGACTGTAACTGGAACTCTAGTACCCGTCCAAGCCGAAGTAGAAGAGCATATCTGGGCGATTTTGTGGGAGGAAAAAAATATTTCACCCGTCTCTTCGGGACTGTAGCATGGTGGAAATATCAAGGTGGTAGTGAATGACTAAGGCTTGCTCGAGGTTTATGTGTTGATCTGTGCTCTGAGATGCATCCATTTTCTGCAATTTCTGAGGTTTAAGTCAGCATTTTCCTCATTTGGAACTCATTGTATATGCGTGGGTATACGGACCTGTGACATCAGCAGTTCATATAAGCCACCTCCAACGCGTACACAAATGCACTAGAGGACATTGCCCAACGACTACAAAGGGAGTTTGAAATGGAAAATACCCCTACACCCCGAGCAAAACTCAAGCAGGTCAGAATCCCCACCACTCCCAACTGGAACCTGGACATTATTTCCTCTCGATGTCTGCGTGTGGATCCCTCCCCATACATCTCGAACAGAAACCTATTCGAATGAACACGGAAGGTCGGCTTCTTCCCGGTTGCTGGTAATTACATTAATGTTCAAATGAATTAGTGGGTAACCTAACAGTCTGTGTTGGAGCATACAAGCGTGTGATCGGACTGACAAGGCGAAAGCGTATGATGTCACACCTTGAGATTATACCTAATCTGTTCTAAGCTGTTATCGCCTTTCACCAAACATGAGTAGTAAAACAGTCCACTAGGTATTTCGCCAGTAACCCTTTAAAAAAGAAAAGAAAACGATAATAGACTAGCAGACAATAAAAACACCAAACGGGAAGAGAGATCACATATAATTTGAATCGATTTCCACTCTAAAATCAGTTGGGTTAACAATAAGCCCAAATCATCTGGGTTGAGTGTATGGGAACCCAATTTGTTTCATATTCACCTAACCCTGTTCATTTGGGTTGATTGAGGTGGTTTTTAATCCAGCGGATTTCAGAGTGTATACTTCCTTTCGTACCGAATTATTCCATGCGCACTAACACCGATTCCAT
Source organism: Pictodentalium vernedei (assembly GCA_031216915.1). Taxonomy (NCBI): domain Eukaryota; kingdom Metazoa; phylum Mollusca; class Scaphopoda; order Dentaliida; family Dentaliidae; genus Pictodentalium; species Pictodentalium vernedei. Next base: position 326,179,072 of record CM062293.1, read on the forward strand.
CCACACATCATAGATAGCAATCGGGCATTCTCACACACCATCCGTGTTGTTTTCTATGACTCCAGGCTTTCAGAAACCTCATATCGTTGGATTGTTCCCCCCTTTGTCACCACCATGGACAGATGTCGACGCTGTCTGAAACCAGTGTTGTTTGGCCAACGTGCTCTTTTCTCGTTCTTGTACATAAGGAAGCGTTATGGAATCTATTATTGCTTGATTGACGAGGAAAAGAAATTTTCTTTTAATTCTCCACCGAACTCGTCTCGGGCTCACGTGTAAGTGGGTTACTGGTTCCCGGCTTACCTCGAAAATTCCTTTAAAACATACATCTTCGGATCCTCGCAGTGGGAGCCCAATCGGATACCGAGGACGAGGTGGCTCCCTCTGGGTGGCGTATGAGGGTTCTGGAACCGCCGTGGCCCTAATTCACTTTCTCCTGACAATGCTTTAAAAATAACATCCAAAATGGGCCGAACCATCCCCATATCGTTCATGGACGCCTATGGCCGCGAAATCAGTCGTTCCTCGTATTTCAAATTTGTTGAACTAAGTACATTTATATACTTCTCAGAAAAAGAAACGCAAAACGGGTTTTCTGTGATGAGGGACGTTCCCGCGTCATGGGAAAATAAGACAGAGAACGAAATCAATTCATAACCAGTTTTAATGAATGAATGAAGCACAAATGGAGACGTTTCATACGTTAACGTCACGAGTCCAAAACTGCTTGGCACTTTCTGTTCACATTGAAGCAATCAGATTCCGGATGGAAGCTTGAGGTATGGTGGCTCACTCTTCTTGCAACGCTTGTGCCAACTGCGGTAACGTCTGAGGTTGTGGTTGACGTTGTCGCACACATCGATCCAGTTGATCCCATAGATGTTCGATCGGGTTCAAATCTGGCGATCTGGAGGGCCAGGGCTGGACTTCGATGTTGTTATCTTGTAGATAAGCTGTCGTGAGCCTTGCTGTGTGCGGTTGGGCATTGTCATGCTAGAAAATGGCATTGACATTCTGCATTATGGGGAGCACGTGTGGCTGCAAAATTAATCTCTGTACATCTGCGCCGTCTAGTTAACCTCAACATGGACGAGGTCTGTTCTACCAGTGTGTGAGATGGCTGCCCGCATCATTACGCTTCCACTGCCAAATCTGTCCACCTCCCGAATGCAGCTACGCGCAAAAGGTTCTTCACGACGTCTGTACACACGGCATCCTCCATCAACCAGGCGAAGAAGGAAACGTGACTCGTCACTGAACCATACCGTTCTCCATCTCTGATGAAGCCATGCCATGTGCATCTGACACCATTGAAGTCGCTGTCGACAATGCTGCGCCGTCAACATGACGCCACGAACTGGCCGTCTAGCACGCAGACCTGCGTCGCGTAGATAGTTGCTAACGGTCTGATAGGAAATCCTCCGCCGACCTGGTAGCGTTGATGCTGTAGATGTCACCATGATTGTTTTCTCCCGCAAATGACTTAACTGGATGTATCGATCCTGAGCTGGGGTGGTGACACGGGGTCTCCCTGATCTTGGAAGGTCCTGCGTTGTCCCCTGGATTTGGTAGCGATTCCACAGGCATGTGATGGTGCTCGGTGAGTCATTGAACACTCTCGCTACATTCGAAGCTGATTGGCCTGTTTCCAAGCGTCCAATGGCATTATTTCTCTGAGCTTCGCTGAAACGCGGCATTTTGCACGAGCAAGATCCCGTTAACGCTGTGCGAATTCCGACCGATTTCCATGTCCCTTTATGCCCACACACGCTCAGCTCGCATGCTCGAGGCGTGCAACTTCATGATCAGGTATTCACTCAGTGGAAACTTTGTTTTGTTAATTTCCAATATTTTGGGGGTCACGGTAGCCGAATTTATGCCCCATTGTCCAAAATGTTACATAATGTGTAGACCGCCACGATATGTCGTTAACCATATCTACAGCCACACTTCAGCACTATATTTTCCAAAATTTGCTATGTTATCGTGACTATACCCGTTTTGCGTTTCTTTTTCTTTGAAGAGTATATTTCGAGATCATCTATGGCTTTGTGTCCTGCTGAATGCATTCACGATATTTGTTAGGTGAAAGGTTATTTTCATAATTTTTTTAACGAAAGTGTATTGGCTGGGATATAGATGGTGGGGGATGTTGTGGTGAGGGTCTGTGGTCAAGCCAGAAAATAAGCAGACTGACATCTACAAAATGAGGTTCCCAGAGGTGAATTTAGTGATGCTACCCTGCACAGCAGGGTAGCATCACTAAATTTACCCTCTGTGAACCTCAATCTGAATCAGGGTCTCATAACTAAACAGAAAGAGGTATCCAGAGGATAAATTGGCCCACTGTATGGGATAGCATCATCAAATTCACCCTCTGGGGACCTCATTCTGCAAATGTCAGACTGCTTATTTTCAGGCCTGTCTGTGGTAAACAAGTACTGCTTTACTGGTAAAATAGGCCCTAGTAACCATCGCTCTTGATGGATGCCCTGTTAAGTGGGTATCACATGTAGGTGTAAACGATTGGATGAACTTGACTTCACACTTTTGTTGCAGTAACGATAGGAATCTATAGATTCTGAAAGTGACCTCAAACATCAATAAATAAATAATAAACCTTCACCATACTCAACTGCCTGGCCTGGTCAGCTTTGTTCACAAAATATCGCCGTTGAATTTCAATTTATTTTAAATTCTATCCTCAAAACATAAGCAAAAAATTAATTAATAATAAAATTTAAATGGCGATATTTATGAAAAGCGCTGGCGGAATGTAACGTTAGGTAAAAGGTTAAGGTTGCTGTTGGTGCGTATACTCATATGGTGCAACGATAATAGCCAGGAAGATTAATGGGGGATTTAACAATTGTATTATTAAATACAGGTGAGTTCGCGAAGATAGCCGATTGGGTGGGATGTAAACTCGATTTTTCCCGTCTGTGATGGGTCAAGGCCGGCTGACTAATATTCCACAACCACATCATCAAGCCACTCAATTGTCGAAAGCGAGTCTTGAAGATGTAGTTGGAATATTAGTTAGTCCGATTTATAGTTTAAAAAATCATGAATTCTTGGAAATTCGTTAGTGTATAAGTCAAGTACACATGTGGTAGTCGTGAAGCGACATTTTATTTAATTAACACGTGCCGTACCGGTTCTCCTAACTGGTCATTCTCGGTCCCCAACAGCCCGAATTGGGTACCACAGACCACCATTTATATGAACCACTGTGTGTGTGGCACAAGTCCAAGTATCAGTGTATGGTTTTTTTTTAACCCTTTTCTCAAAAATCGCCAATTAATTTTCATTATTTTTTCATTTTCGTCTCAAAAACATAGCTTATGACCCCTCATTGGAACGAGCTCATTAAGCTCGTTCCAATGAGGGGTCATAACCTATGTTTTTGAGACAAAAAAATAAACAAATTAGGTACTCAAGAATTTGTTTTGCTAGTGTCGTCTGCTTTTCATGTTAGGTAAAGGGTTAAAGAAAATACATGGTTACTAGCAAGAGAGAACACAGGCGGACTGGGCCAAGAAAAGTTACCGGGAAATGCACCAAGGAAAATTTTGTTTTTGCGAACTGAACGAACGTGGATTTCCTTGCATCTGAGCGATTAATGGCAGTCCACATAGAGGGCATCTCGATAGCATTTTTGTATCATCTGCATCGATCATTCGACAAAAATGGTTCTACCGAGGGGCGGACCCATCGGGAAGACCATAGTTCGGCCCAATCGGAGAAAAATTCGATTTTTTGAAATTGAAGGAACGCTGTTTCCTTTCATCTGAGCGATCAATGGAAGACAAAACTGCTGGTATGTCGAAATGTCCTCTGTGTGGACTGCCAATCCGGCAGTGTGTAATCAGATCCATTTCACCTTTTGGTCATTTTCACGAAATTTCAGGTACCAACAGATGTTGGGCTACCTCCATTTTGGGGGCCCCAGGTGGAACCCAAAAGGGGGCCCACCGAGAATTTTCCCGGTGGACCATACTGCCAGTCCGCCTCTGAGAGAGAATTAATATCTTAGGCTCCAATTCGGACTAAAATGTCCCGACTGGAAAAAATATTGAAATGGTGGGGCACGCACCCCTAATCTCCCTTCGTGATGGCACTGACTAAAAAAAATATGCTTATGTTGGAGTGTATTTATCTAAACGACACTTTTTAATTTATTAAAATAAATATTTTTGGTCTGAGAGCATACATAACATAATCTCTCGTTTGGGAGTTCTAATCCATCAAGATAGGCCTAACAGCTATCGCTTTGGTGTAAAGTACGTTGTTTTGTTTTTCAGTTACTCAGGATTAAAATTGCAAGGGTTGGTTTCTAGCCGGTTTACATAAAGGGTTAACACGGTGAATTGTGAGATGACGATAAAGTGGTAGTGTGACAACTTGTGAAACAACTACTTTTGGTTCGGAGAAATCGGTATCCGCTTGTTAAGGGAAAACTGCTCTTGACTGACGACAAAGCGAACGAAGAGGTTTAATGCGGTGCATCGTTACGGTCTAGTTCAGAGGAGTCGTTTTAATCTCAACGGTAAACACGCCATCAAAATGAGCTACAGAAAACTACCAGCCAACTTTAAGAGGCCCAGCTCTTCGAGTTCAACACAGGAACAAAATACTGAGGGAGAAGTGCAATGGAGTACGCAGGCATATACTCTGTCGGATATCGACGAAAAGTTTGTTTATCCTCGGATTGTTCAATGCAGCAGTACACAGTCAATTCTGGTGCGGCCCGGGTCACCGTTACCGGTCAATCTTGGGAACCCGCTTGTGTTGTTTTCGAAACGCTCTATCAGAAAGTTATTGGCGAGAAACGTTGTATTTGATCCAAGAACACAGCAATATACAGAAACAGATGAATCTATCGTTATTCCTGAAGATTTTCAGGGTGAGTCAGTTAGTTTTGTTTCCAATCCCAACACGCGTAATGGACTGCGATTAACCTATTCACCACAGTGGTGGAGCCCAGGCAACTTAGAGGAGCCTGGACCCCCCCCCCCCCAATCCCCCCGCAAAAATATCCCCAAGGGCCCTTTAATTATTCTGAATTATACGATCTGCACGGGACGTCAGTTAATGAAATTACATTTGACACACCACGCTCTATTAGATGTGACGTTCTTTCGAGCCTCAAAATACCTCCAAGTAGCGTAATTTGATGCATGGTTTTCAAAACATTTTGAGGGCCCCTCTCAGGGGGAATTTGGGAAAAATACCCTCCAACTCCATAGATGGCGAGAGGGGCAACATCTCTATATCATTCCCCGACTTAAACTTCAATCCTCGTAATATGCCTGCGTATAAATCTGTTTGAAGCCTCCCACCCCCCAACCAAAAAAAAAAAAAAAAAATTCCTGTGCACCCCACCCCAGTACAGATATCTGACTACGCGCTTGTCTCAACCCCTCGTTCCAGAATGAGATCGGCGAATACAGCACTGAATGTAGCAATCGCGAGGATCAATTTTGCATTCGCGAGGAGATTCAGTAATAATGTAAGGCTTTTGGGCCGAGCGATTAAATTATTACCAATCCCCGAATACTATTAGTTGTTCAGTTCTTCCTTTTCAGATAACGTGTGGAATATTCTCTCCTGAAAACATTTATCTATAGTGGATTGAATGGGTTAATGATTTACCTATCGTAAGAAGAATAGTTTGGTGCTAATTGGAGTGTAAGGTGCGTTTTTCACCGTCTGCTCCGAACAAATAGATCGAGTTTAGAAAAATGAACTGGCAATTACTTGAAGAGTGAAAGGACAATTGGTCACGGAAAAAAAATCGGCAGAACTCGGAAGTTCTGACAAAATCCGCGATAGGCGAAAATGGATATCACCTGAGTTATATCTATATAACTGCTTTGGGAGCGCGGTGACTCAGGAGGTAGAGATGCAGGCTGCCAGTCGATAGGTCCTCGGTTCGAATCCCACCTGTGACAACCGCGTTGTGTCCTTGTGCAAGACACTTAATCCCAATTGTCCACCTGGGGGCACAGTGGCGTTGTGTACTGAGGTGTACTACACGTCGATGGTGCACTTGTCTTCAACCAATGCTAACCCTGCTTGTGTGGAGTTAGTGCGTTGGGGAGTCTGACGGTTGCTCGCCGTTACTCGGTGGTTCTCTCCAGGTACTCCGGCTACCTCCACCCGTAAAACTGTCCGACACGAGGTGACCCTGGCTGTCGAAAGCGTCGTTAAACCCCAATAAATAAATAAATAAATAAATAAATAAATAAATAAATAAATAAATAAATAAATAAATATCACTGATTCAATTAATGGTCAGGCTGAATGATGTCGATACGTACACCTGTTGTTGCACTGAGAAAATAGCAGCTTAATCAGTTATTCCACTGGTTTTAGCAGGTCGCGAGTCTTTGCAAACAGTGGCGGTGCCATGGGGGGGGGGGTATGGGGGGTACTTACCCCTCCACTTTTTTCGCCAAGCGTAGTAAAAAAATACTATCATTTTAATTTTTGTATTGAACGTTGCGGTGTAATGGTGGGTATGCTGAATTCCATATTCCCAAGTGCACTAAATCAGAGAAGTTTTTAAATTATGTTTGTGTGTGCCCCCCTCCCCCCCCCCCCCCCCCCCCCCACACACACACACATTAGCTGCAAACAACAAACAAGAGTCAAGGTCCCAAATTGCAACAAGGCGTGCTGCGTTCAAAAGGTCTGAAACATACCGCTTAAGAGTATTCGAGGAATGCTAGAATCGAGAGCGTGCAACGCATCCGTTTGGATTGCAGCCTACTTCCATTTTCGATTTGAGTGTCGTTTGGTGCTTTGTGCTCGCACTTTACAAGAGCGTTCTTCCGTTAAAATGTCACCATGTACGACGTTTTCTTTAACTGAAAGACCTAACCAGTAAGTTTCAAAAGGATAAAACTGTTTTAATTTAATTGTCTGAGAATTATCCAGAGAACACCATTTACAACGTAAGTTTTAAAAAATTTTAAAACTTACGCGCGGCGGGCAATACCCAACTGTACCCCCTCACTTCTGTAAATCTGGCTCCGCCACTGTTTGCAAAATGCAGTATTGAATTAGACAAATACTTCTTACTGCCGCGAGTCATGCTTTTGTGAAGTTGCAATGTTTCACTGAAGAAAAAACAACGACTTATCAAAACTCACTGACATTTAACGTTGAAATTTTGTCCAAACACTATTTCCAACACCTTATTGACAAAATCTTTGGGCTTGAGTGAGTTTCGTCAAAATCGGTTATTTATCTGCCTTTATTGTAAGCTGACGATTTCATTGAACTAATAATAGTAATATATTTGTTTCGTCATCAATCGCGAGCTTTGCAACTGCAATGGCTTTCCTTCGGAAGAAAGAGGAACTTTTCTGGTGCCAAAATGTTAACCTACGAAGGTGTTTTGGTGCCAAATAATTTTTTTTTGGGGGGGGGGGCGGTAAATTGGCACCTGAATGTGACCTGATAGTCTTAACACTGGTTGCGCTAATTATGTACGGCACTCTAATTCACCGTATCAATATAGTACTTCAAGCTGAAGCCTTGATAAATTTTTTTAATAATGTTTTAGATAAGAAATTACAACACTCAATATCAGAGACATAATTTCACAGAAAGAACAAATAAAAATATATTTGTAAAGATCACAAAAGGTTTATTTTCCTTTTGTCTTACATAACACGAAAAACAGACGACACTTGCAAGCAAAATTATTGAATAACTAATGTTTTTCATATTTTGCGTCAAAAACATAGCTTATGACTCCGCATTTGAACGAGCTCAATAAGGGGCCATAAGCTATGTTTTTGAGACAAAAAGTGAAAATATAAAGAAAACTGAATGGCATTTTCTGTGAATTGCACTGACCGGTTTGTACCGTTACGTTGGGTAAATGGTTAAATGACTTGTAGACTGAAAAATAGAGTTATTTTGTCGAACTCTTGCTGTAAATCACAACACATTGTGCAATACCAAATTTTCAAACTGATGAATTTTCAGGTCTGGGGAGAACTGTGCTTATGTGGCTCCTGTAAAGCTCCAACAGCTGACGTATATCAATGACAACCTTTAACAAACAACTCAAATTCCACACCCATTACTGAAATGTCATATCTGAAAGCGTCAAGTCAAGTGAAAATAAAGGTACTTATACCAGGAGTGCAAAATGTGTAGGAGTGTTCTTTAGTTTAAACAATATTTATTCAAAGAAAATGTTCTATGTTACAAAACTGAACAACAACAACAACAACAACAACAACAACAACAACAACAACAAAAGTAACAGCACAAGGCACCGCATTTATATAACATATATTTAAAACTAAACAAATTGCTAATTGAAGGAGGGATTTGACAGGAAGCTTGGAGCTTATGTGAGTCATCTCCATAGGAGTGTTCTTTGTGTCCCATGGCATCGTCCACCCTGAAGTAATGTGGCCTTGAATATCAGCCACTAGCTTCCCAAGTTTGATAAATCGATAGTTGCATACCACTATCAGTTTTAGCTGTCATCTGTCCCTTTGCTTTTTGCACGACTGAAATGTTCAGTAGACTGGATTGTTGGGAGGTTGCTTTGGAAACAGGAAAATTTAACTACCTGCACTTAATTGTCGAAAAAACGGAGTTTTCGGCAGTAACAGTAAGCTCAAAAGGAATATGGAAATCGAAATTTAGCCAACACTGTCTGTTTGATAGCGATTATTTGGTGGAATGAATTGGAAAAGTAAGTTCTTAGAGACGCAGCACTTGCAGTTGTATCGTGTTTGCAAAAGCATGTCCTGGTCCTGCAACATTCAAACAGCGATCATTCACTTCCTATTGTACAGAGTTTGAGGCAGAGTTTGTTGATTTAAAAGACAATTTTAACCACATATTCCCAGAACTTGTATCGATAAACCAATAAATTCTAATATTGGGGAATTGTGGCGTATTGTCACTTTACATTTTTTATCAACGACGAAACTTGCAAACTGTTTTCTTGAGTAACTAAAACTCGTACTTTTTCGTCAAAGCACTGTTTATGGCACGCGTTGGAACAAGATCAGCAAGTTTGCTCCATTCATGGAGGGGGCAAAGCTGTGTTGTGACGGCAAAAAAGATATAAAACGTGAATGGCTGTTTTTGTAAATAACCCTTTACCTAATGAATCGTCCGCATCTGCCCGCATGATATACACATATTGCAGTTGAAATACTATTATTTTTCCAAAAAAAATCTACAAAATCATATCACTTGACACCTCATTGCAACGAGTTCACCGAGCCAAGTATAACTGCATTATGCAATAGAAACACATTATGCAATAACACCGCATTATGTTATTGAACACAAAAAGGCGCATTTAAAACTCCACACTAAACTATAAACTAACTATGCACTATGTACAGAAATGACTTGCGCATTATACAATGAAAACAAAGCATTACTTTTATAATAGTCCGCCAATTCACGAATTTCTAGAAACTGAAAGAACTGTGTTTATATGTGACAAAATAGGACCACTATGAGACTAATTTTCTTGACAAGTCTTCCCGAATACTCTTTTAGCAGCCCCTATCTGCTATTCTTCAAGTTGGTGTAATGAAAAAAAATAAGCAAGAGACCATTTTTCCAGTAGTAGTAATCTCACGGTGCTCTAACTTATCCACTCCCTGCCTGTAAGCTTTGCACCAAAGAGGCCGATTTCCGGCCCAGGAACATGATACGTCATACTTTCCAAAGGTAGGATGGCTGATAAGTTAAAGAGCGGGGTGGGCCAATCAATATATTCAACGTGTAGCCCGAAGAAAATATTAATTGGTCTACCCCCAAATAATAAAAATGGATTCTTTCAATTGCTTCCATTGAAGTGACATGGAAGATACCACCAGAGTTCAAAGGGTTAACCCTTTACCCAACGTAACGTCAAAATCGGCCAGCGCTATTCACAAAAATCACCAATTAATTTTCATTATTTTTTTCATTTTTTTGTCTCAAGATCATATGTTATGACCCCTCTTTGGAACGAGCTCGCCGAGCTCGTTCCAATGAGGGGTCATAACCTATGTTTTTGAGACAAAAAAATGAAAAAAAATAGTTATTCAAGATTTTTGTTTGCAAGTGTCGTCTGCTTTTCGTGTTAGGGAAAGGGTTAAGTCATGTATTAAGGAGCCACCTTTGTTTTGTCCGTCATGAATATGTCGTTATGACAAGAGTTTTCTAACTTTTATTATTCCGTATGGCATGCTGTCCCTCCTCTTCTAACTTCCATGAACGTACTGACTATTCCTTTCTCTTAATATATATTTTTTCACCTTTTTCTCCTAACGGACACCTTTCCTGTTCCTGGCCGAGCTCCTGGAAGATGAGCAGCTTCTGTAACTCACCGAGCACTGAGACTACTGCACGGTACATTTTCTATGACTCTGCAATATTCTTTCGAAACCGATCTCTGTCGATAGTGGATGACATCTGTTGCATCCGTGGGTCGTATTCCATCAATTTTGTTGCAGTCCAGATCCAGGGATACAAATTTACGATCCACCAGAATGTGATGGGGATAAGATATAAAATAAGGAGGGAAAAAGCCGTTGCAAAAATTGATGTAAATTTGATATACCCTCTTGCAATCGAGGTGAATAAACAAGTGGAAGGTTCCTTAAATACGATATATTTTCTAGTCCAAACTAAAAAAAATAATTATTGAGTCGAGTGTGAGTCGACATTTTTATCCATTAGATTCCGATACACAGAAACACCTGGACAACAACAGTTTCTATCAAGCGTCAGTGCTTTGTACTTGTAGATCTTATAACCAGTCATTTCTGAAGCAGTGAGTCGGGCCATTGGGAAATATGAAGATAGCACACCCCGAAAAGTCACTTTTCTCAAATTTCTTGATGTGTATCAAACGATTCAATCGAAATTCGATTCTTCTCGCTAATGTTTAACCTTTTACCCAACGAATCGCCCGCATCCGACCGCGTAATATGCAAAATATTATTTTTCAAAAAATTCAACTAAACCATATCATGTGACCCCTCGTTGGAACGAGCTCGTCGAGCTCGTTCCAACGAGGGGTCACATGATATGGCTTTGTTGAATTCATTTGAAAAATTAAAAAAAAACTCAATTTAAAATAATAAATTTTGATATCGTCTGATTTGGGTAAAGGGTTAACTTCTTCGATTCCGTATTGGGTGCGAATAAAAAATTTCGATTCTCAGAGTTCCAATTCGCAGATATATAATAATTCTGATAAGTGTTGGCATTAAATTGAGAAATGCTCATGTCGGGAATTTTTCAATTGGTCCGGTGGCGAATTTAGAATGCAAGGACTTTTAGATAACGAATTCCTTGTGATAATATCGCTGAATTTGTTTCAGATGATTAGAACAGCAGAATCATGGTCACAGACGACTATGGTGGAGCTGAATAGGCACTCTCTAGGGAACTGTAACAAAACAAATTTGTACTGATAAAACCTGATTTGTATTGGGCTGAACCCTTTACCTAACGAATCGCCCACATCCGTCCGCGTAAAATGCAAACTCAGCACCTGACAAAATACTATTTTTCAAACAATTTTAACAAAACCGTATCATGTGTCCCCTCTTTGGAACGAGCTCGTCGAGGTTACATGATATGGTTTTGTTGAAATTTTTTGAAACATTTTAAAAAATGATATTTAAAATAATAAATTTTGAGATCGTCTGCGTTGGGTAAAGGCTTAATATGTATCTGATGCTACTAATATAAGAGCTCTATTGTGTCACCAACTCTTTTTAATAAGATCCAAGTATGGACTGAACCATTTAAGGAGCAATGTTACCATTCTTGGCAGTTTGCGTCATTGAAAGAGATTTACGGGAAAGTTATCTCCCCTTAATTTTCCAAAGCGTCCAGTAAATTCAGCACTAAGGATGTGGTCATTTCATATAAAAATCGAAATTTCGAAATGTTAGCGAATTTGCAATTTGTATCGCTGATGTGCGCATCATTTCACAAATTGTATTTTTAGAATTTTTCCCTATCAGTATGAACGTTTGACTATTATTTTCTGTTGAAACCCATTCAAAAATAAGAAAACGGCGTTTTCACCATCTTTTGATGTTCTGCAACTTTTTATAAACTTTTTTTTCTGTCCATTATATCAACAGTTTGCGCATGTAACACATTATACAGAAACTATCCTTTCAATTAATATAAAAGTCTATCAGGTGTGTTTTACTATTTTTCCTGGAAGATAAAAACTTGCAAATTACTGCAAAACACATTCGCTAAACAAGAGCCAATTTGGACACTTAGTCTTGTTTAGTGTTATACTAATAGGTATTCTTAGTGATACATCATCTGTGAACTTGTTGCTTCTAACTGGCTTCCCACACAAAACCTAGTTTCCGTTTGTTATTTTTAGCGCTTACACTTTCTACTGATGGCCTGGGTGTTTCCTCAACAATAATTACAGTGGAACCCTGGTAATTGAATAGCCACTTTGCCAATGAAAATTATTGAATTAACAGGAGTACTTAATTAACAGGGGTTGTGTCACTTTCCTGTATTCTAGAAATATACTTAGCATTTATTCTATTATATCTTGCTTGACAGAGCTCAATGAGCTCTGTCAAACAAGATATAATAGATTAAATGCCTGTATGGAATGTAGTGAGGCTAAATAGATCTATAAACAAAGGAAATTTGGGGAGAGTCACGGTAATTTCGCGACCAGTTACAAGATTTTTAATTCAATTAACAGGAGTTTACTTTATAACCTATATTCAATTAACAGGTCGAATTTGTACTGGAGGTATGGTAAATGGTTTTGTGTTGGGAAATTATATTCAATTATCAGGGTTATTCAGTTAAGAGATATACAATTAAGTGGGCTCCACTGTATTTGCTTCTCAATTGGACCTTCCTCGCCCATCAAATAATATTAAGGGAGATAACTTTAATCGAGAGTCGATTGTCATGACAATATTAGTTGGGGTTGTAAATTTTACTGCAGTTTATAGGTATAATTTGATTCATATTTCAGGAACGTTTCTGAGGCTCAATACAAGAACGATGAAAGATGCTGCTACTCATCGATCCATCGAATCGCTACTGAAACATTCCGTAAAGGCATGTATAAACGTACGTCCTTTGTCTCTTTTTGAGATGGGAAAATCAGAGTCGGAAAGCGATCTTGTGAGGCGAGAATATCCTCCTGGTAATGTGTTTTTAATTGACAAAATTATATCACTCACCAGTAAACGAAAGGTGTCTGGAAAGAAAAGCGTTACCTCGGAAGTGAATTATGTAAAATGCCGAGATGAGAAGGGAACCGTGTTAGTTATGTCTTTGAAGCAGACCGGGGATTTCATCGACGCCAAACCATGTCAGGTAGTGAACGGAAAACTGTCTGTTAAACCAGATGTTCTCATCGAAGATGAGAAATTTCCATTAGTTGTCCGATTCATTCATGGTCCCAGGCCACGCTTAACAAGATTTTCTGGGCTCGTAACCCTGGTAGACACATTTGTTGAAACGAGTTTGATTGGATGTATTGTTGAAAACAGCAAGTTAACAATGATAGAATTACCGCACGACTCTCCCTTGACATTCCGACTGGCTCTCAATGATTTGACTGAGAAAGATAAAGTTAAAAGCGCCATGAAACTGTTTGATACGAGAGGAAGTCAGTTTGAACAGGACATCAAATACAAATTCAAATTTATACAAAAGATTGAGAGAAGTTTACGAGATACCTCTTCTCCCGATCACGACCAACTTGGACCATCTTGTTCCGTGAGCTTCAGCAGGGGCATGACTAATACATATTTTTATCTTTAACCCTTTACCTAACATGAAAAGCAGACGACACTTGCCAAAATAATTCTTGAATAACTAATTTTGCTTCAATTTTGTCTCAAAAACATAGGTTGTCTCAAAAACAAAATTCTTGAATAACTAATTTTGCTTCTATTTTGTCTCAAAAACATAGGTTTTGACCCCTCTTTGGAACGAGCTCGACGAGCTCGTTCCAAATAGGGGTCATAAACTATGTTTTTGAGACAAAAAATGAAAAAAAAACCAATGAAAATTAATTGGCGATTTTTGTGAATAGCGCTGGCCGGTTTTGACCGTTACGTTGGGTAAAGGGTTAACATACCAGTTGTTTTGGGTCGGGGACAGGGTTAAACTTGCCCCTCGAAAACGCTGGTCTCTAAGAAAGCAACTATGCTTTGCAAAAGGACATTTCAATGCCTTTTGTACCAGCGGAAACAAGTTGTAGGGATACCGCGAGCACATTTTCATCCCAATAAGTAAAGGCATTGACTTCATTTCTTGGGAAGCTTACCCCAAAAATATGTCAAGGCTTGGAATTAACAATAAAGCAAATATTTGAGAGAAAGTTTCTCGTAGTTAAACAACAACGTATTCCACACGTCACTGAAGCTCAACCACGCAGGCGGGAAATTCCCAAGGTGCATTGTAGTGATGCGAACCGCCTTTTGTGGTCCTGTTCAAGAAATAGCTGTCCGATACGATTCACTGCACGGGTTCGTTTTTTTCACTAGGCTGGGGATGGCAGAAGTGTGTTAGTGGGTATCAGACCTGGTTGATGAATTGCCAGCAAAACTAAAGAATTCTACCGTGGGGTGGAGAGGTCATACAAAATTTGCAGGATGGTATGCCCTTTTTTGCATCTGCCCATATTGAGGACCCACCATCCCGGACCTACAAAAACAATATTTTTTACGCCCAAATTTTAGGGACCCATCCCAGAAATTTCACAAAAGTTTGTGCTAGTTAGTATGGATCTCCTAAATATGAAGTTCCTACCTATAGACAACGATTCACATCGGCCTACATAACAATCTTATCTGAAAAGTGCCCAGATATATGTATAACCATCTTTTCGATTATTAGGAGTTACTGGTCTATGATGGACGCATTGTTGATCTCTTACTGTCTTTGTTTACTATGGCCAACACATTGTTTCATGGCTTTGTTTATAGTAATGAGTGTAACAACAACATTTTTGAGTAAAAAAAACCCAATTAGCACTGACTGACTCTACTCAACCTATTGATCTTATCTACATAATTTCTAAATCAGTCTTGATCAGGCCATCAGCCCATACATCAACTAAAAGTGTCACCTAATAAAATTTTGTTCGCCCACCTGGATCCACTGGGTATACAATGATAACACAGCTGGCTGACAGGGTAACAAGCCATCCTTGATGTTTTTTCATAATTTTTTGCCTAAAGGGAAGTAATGATCTTTTTGTTGAAGTTTAACCGGTAGAGGGCAGGAAGTCCAAATTAGGGATTTATTCTGAAGTACATGTACCAAAAACTCAAAGAGTTTATTTTCAGCGGATGTGTTCATATTATCTTTGAGTGACATTATTTAGTCTACATGCAATTGCCTTGCTACAAGCCATTGGGGAGTGTCTGAAGGCGGTCAAGACATGTGAACAAATTTTGACAGCTAAAAATAATTTAGCTCTCTACCAGTTAATAGTCATGTCATATGATGTCAAATTATACGATTACACCAACAAAAATGTGTGATTTTGAGCTTCCTAGCTCTTTTCTACAGGCGCCTTCCAAAAGGTCTCCAACGGATGAGCTGTTAGGTTTCAACTTTTCAACATGACGTCTGGAGAACTGCACTATGGGCCCTCTAAATGTCTACGTACCATGAATATGTTTTTTAGGCTGAAATAAATTTCAAACTGTTACATAGGGTTCATTTTCACTCAGCCCAGTTGATTTGAGTTGATTTTTAACCCAACTTATTTTAGAGTTTTTCAGAGGTTCGGAAACATATACCCTTTTCCTAAGCAAATAACTATGAGCCCTTCGAAAATGTCATTTCATTTTTAGAAACTACACATGAAAATCATTTTTTTAAATATTTGTAATGAAGATATACCTCACATCAGTTTCTGATTTGTTTATTTTGGCTCTAATCAATTAATTTTGCAGTTATATTTTTATTCATACAGAAAGGCGTACCTACCCCTTTGAACTCGCAAGACCGATTTTTCGATCCAAGGTATAATTTGGTCCCATTTTTGTCTCCTTATAAGAGATCTATACACTGGGCATTGATGATAAAATAATAACTGCAGTCTGCAGCCGGACGGCTGCAGACTGCAGTTATTATTTTATCCTCCATGTATATTGATATTGGACTGAGCAATCTTAGTGTAAGTGTGCACAAAGGTGACACCATTCCAGGAAACGAGGGTTCGAAGAGTTAATGCACCGATTAAAAACAAAAGCTAAATCTTCCTCAACGAGACAGTTCTATTTTAACTCAGTTACTATTTTGTTTGTTGTTGGTTGTGAGTTGGTTCTGTTCCTCTTTTTTACTTTATTATAAGCATATCTTTATATTTACCCCGATAATCTCAATATTAATACATTAATAAACATCACTTGCGCCTTCTACTAATTCTAGTTTTTGTCCTGTCCTCCAGTTTACTGTCTAGCCCACCAGTAAATGTTCTGCAAATTACATACAAGAAGGTTTCTGCAGGAAAACTACGATCGCGCTATTGTGAATTTGAGAGGTGGGAGTGTATCGTGACGTTTGTCCAATCACAATAGAGATTTCTGTTGTAAAGAGTGATTATTTTGAGGTTTCCACACGAGGTTCCAAAAATATTCTATTGCTTTCCCGTGACAAATGTATACTATTCCATGACCACTCTTGGTCGCTTTTCAGGGTCAAAAGTAGAAAGTAATATTTTATGACTGGTATTAGTATAGTTGAAATGGGTTATAGAATATTTGGCTTCATGTTTTCTGCGAAAGATCTTTTCGGCACATGTGCTGGCATTATTAACAAAGAAAACAAAAATATGACCGAAATGTTTTTGTGGTTATTCTATAGTGTATGTCAGCAGCTATTATGAGTGGCGACTGCAAGCGAGCGCTGACTCTGCGCGCGAACCTCTATTTCTTCCTCCTTTCTCTGAATGCATACATATGGGCACGGTCCAGTATTTTGTCCATTTTTTTGTCAAGGAACTGTACAATCACAATTTTGTCTTCACATTTATTCTTCAAAACCAGATTTTAGTCTAAATATCTTCCAGTGCCAGTACCTCATGTTTGTGTCAGTTTACCCACTTTTCAAGCAGTTTGCGCACAGGCTACCGTTGATGTAATTGATGCTCAGTTATTTATTTATTTATTTATTTATTTATTTATTTATTTATTTGTTTGTTTGTTTATTTAATTTTTTATTTATTTATTGGGGTTTAACGACACTTTCGACAGCCCGGGTTACCTCGTGTCGGACAGTTTTACGGTGAGCAACTGCCAGACTCTTCAATGTACTACGCGCAAGCACGATTAGCATTGGTTGAAGACAAGTGCACCATCGACGTGCAGTATGCCTTAATACACAGCGCCACTGCGCCACCGCGCCCCCATGTGGGTAATCGAGATGAAGTGCTTTGCCCAAAGACACGACGCAGTTACCCCTGGCGGGGATCGAACCGTGTGCCTTTCGGTTTGAAGCTCAATGCTGTAACCACTGAGCCTGATGCCCCTTTACTTACACGTTTATACAGACATGCTGTTGTGCTCCTGTTATAGATATTCCATTCAATGGGTATTTAATTCGCATTGAAACATCAAGATATTAACACAATTGGTGAAACTCGAGGGTAAACTACAACTGTGATGAGTCTTCATTCATAATGGTTTAGTAAACAAACGTGTCTAATAGGATTGGTAACGTCATTAAAGATTCGGCCAAATCAAGTCTCGATTGAGAAACATTTCTTTTGTTGATTCAAAGAAAATAAATATTCATGTTATCTTTTAGATTCAATTGTCTGGAATATTTCAGTTCAGCAAAAAAGCGAACCTCAGGCAGTCCTGATGTTGTATTTATGTTAAGAGTGTGATGTACAACATCATCTTTAATGTTTGAAACACAAATGATGGTATATATTAGCTGATGTATATTGATATATTTTTAAAAAATTCAAAAACTGCACAAGTTGGAAATTCACATTTTTGGCGCACTCAAGAGACCCGCCCACCCCCACGTCACGTCTTGCAAATTTTTGGTGCCCCCCCCCCCCCACCCCTGCCTCGGGTGGAAAATTTCAGTTGGTCAAAAAGCGAACCCAATGTTCGCTTTTCCGATCAACTCAAATATTTCAGGCAATTGAATCTTAATACAGGCGATGCATTATTTAAGGGTTAGACTGCTTCAAGTCCATACATAATTCCTTACAGAATTTGACAGGTGACTTATGGATGATGGTGCGGCATGTATTATTCCAAAATATCGTGGCATACCAGGCTAACAACACGGTATACCGGAGTGGAGTATTTTGCGATAATACCGTTGTGTACCATGCTATTTTTAACTTAGGGGCAAATGGATCATTCCAACTTCCACGACGATTTATAATAGACAGGGTCGTCATTCTAAATCACAATTCCAATATTCACACATGGTAGTGACAAAGATCCATTTATTTTATCAAAAATGACCTCCTTCATCATGCTCATTTTTCACCAGATTATCAAAGTTCCCTCCCCACTCCAACCCTCCAAATTATTTGAAACAAAACACTATTGACATCGCGCTCATATCTCAGTTTGACGGGGTATTTATGGTGTAAACATGGAAGTAGAGAAAGTGCAATGCAGAAATTTGCAACCTCTGTCAGAGAGACTCCATACAATAAACAATGACAGCGGGTGCCGATGCTGATGACCAACACTACGAAGAATTGTTGTTTATCATATGTACACATTCTCGCCATGCGCACTTCTGACTCGTTACTGTTTGGGAATGGGGTTTTTCTCACCCAATAACTCAAATTATATAAAACATAAAAATAACGAAGCACAAATAAAGGTTAAGCTAAAGGAACTACACGTAGCTTCTGACCCCCCCCCCCCCCCCCCCATTGGAATGAGCTCGTTCCAATGAGGTGTCATAAGCTATGTTTTTGAGGCCAAAAATTGAAAAAGAAATTAAATTAGAATAGTGATTTTCTTGAAGATCGCTGGCCGATTATGCACGTTACGTTAATAAGGGGTTTAAACTTGTTTATGGGTGGAAACTCCACTCGCACGTGTGTCGGCTTTAAATGTCTTATCACAAATTGCACAAACAGTTTGAGTACAGATCTTGTAGATCGTGAATGTTTGTGCAGGACGACAATGCTTCGCAGAAGCAGGTTCCGTCTGAAGAATAATTTCTGGT
The DNA here is from genome assembly GCA_031216915.1 of Pictodentalium vernedei. Taxonomy (NCBI): domain Eukaryota; kingdom Metazoa; phylum Mollusca; class Scaphopoda; order Dentaliida; family Dentaliidae; genus Pictodentalium; species Pictodentalium vernedei. The sequence goes on from CM062293.1 coordinate 326,198,290, forward strand.
GTCCTTTGGGGGTTTGTTTGTGTGCTTTTTATCAAATTGTCCATTCAAAGGGCATTTCTTGTGTTCACACATTGCACGTGCAATATTCTATTAATATTTAACTGTTCAAATATACCACTCTCCCTTTGCTGCGTGATAAATACCGATCAGCACTGTATTGACTGCAAGTGGTGTTATGCCAGGAGGTGACATTGGATAAACCAGTTGAATTCTTCACCTTAACTCTTACAAAGCCAAGTTTCTGAATTTGATTGTCATATTGAATAATGTCTTCAACTTACAGGAGAATCGATTCCAACTTGTATGAAGCTTCAGTAATAATTTAACCCCACTAGAATTAAATTATTACCGTTCACACCCATTGATCATTTTGCCGCGTGACCCTCGACTGCAATATTCTTCTCGACCCCAAAATTTATATACATTCTAGTTGGAAAAGTTTACCATTTTCAGTCCAATGTTCCACAATAGAATTGCCCTGTACAATACTGTCTTTAGCCGATTGAAGAATCCATCTTACAGTGGTAGGGGGATTCTCCCAAAACCGAAGAGCAGACAAGACTTGCAGAATAACTTCTTGAATAACTCAATATTTTCATTTTTATCTCAGAGACATAGCTTGTGGCACCGCATTGGAACGTGCTCAAAGGGCTCGTTCCAATGAGAGGTCATGGGCTATGCTTTAAGACTTTAAAAAAATAATAATATTTGAAAGGCGATGTTTGTGAAATTCAGTGTACGCGCGTTTTACCGTTACGTTGTGTAAGGGGTTCATTACATTACCGTGTAGAGCCTCCTCACCCTTCACCCTTTATTACTCCTTACTGATTTATTTTCCCTTTCTTTCCTTCTTTTTCTTCTTTTCGTCTTTTTGTCCAAGTCCAAAAGTCATGTTCCATGTAGCCAGTGGCGGCGTCAGAAATTTTTTTGTGGGGTGGGGGGGGGGGGGGCAACTAGAGGGGGGGGGCAGACTCTCATGAAGGGGGGCAAATACGTAAAGGATCATATCATTACTTTGTTATGAAGTAGTCCAAACTTGGACCCAAAGTCCGTAATATACTTTTTTGGTTTGGTACGTCCTGTACGTACCAAACCAAAAAATTATATTACGGACTTTGGGTCCAAGTTCCGACTAAATGTAATGGTAATTAGCGGTCCTCCTTTCAAAAAAATCCTGGATCCGCGTCTGGTAGGTCTCTGCGAGAGAGAGAGAGAGAGAGAGAGAGAGAGAGAGAGAGAGAGAGAGAGAGAGAGAGAGAGAGAGAGAGACTCATAATGCCCGTCTGTCATAATGCAAAATCCATGAATTTTTTTAGACAAGGGATATGGATAGACATGCCTTTGTTGGCTCATAACTTAATTATAACTTATAAGTATCTGTATCCGAGTCTTTAAATCTCTACTGCCTGGATGTGTCCATCAGCTAGCCTGAGGCTTTGGGCTAAGTGTGTATGGGAAATTATTGGAAATAAAAAAAGAGAGAGGTGTGTGTGTGTGTGAGAGAGAGTGACTGAATGTGTTTGTGTGTGAGGGTGGATGGAAATGCATGTGAGATGGTTGGGGGGGAGGGGGGCAAATGGGGGGGGGGGGGGCAAAACCTTCGCTTGGTGGGGGGGGGGGGGGGGCAAATGCCCCCATGCCCCCCCCCCCCCCTAGCGCCGTCACTGCATATAGCTCTCTTGGAAGCTGGGGAAGATGCATAGCTTTAAAAAGTGAGTACTTTTATACGAAATGTTTGATTTTTGTACTGAGCAGTTACTTAGATATGTTTTAGTTTGATGAACTAGCAGATTGACTGTATATGTGAAGATGGATAAATGCACAAACAGATGGACGGGCGGTCATTTCGCCATTCTGAGAAACAGGCGGAAAGAAATCTGTGAAAGAATGAGTTGATCTTGCGGTAGGCCTAAAATACACGTTTTCTTCACCATCCAGCGTCAAATACCATATAAGGCGGCCATTCTGAAAAACAGATGGACCAAATCGGTGGAACAATGATTAGGTCTTGGGTAGAAGGTTTAAAAGACACGTTCTCTTCGTCACCCAGCATCAAATTACCACACAAGTCACTGTTAAACAATTTGAAACAATATCCTCTCTTCCTCTTTTTTATTTTCTCTGACACTTCCATGTTTGCTTGTAAGGGTGGTGTGGTGGGGGGGGGGGGGGGGGGGGGGCAACTATTTGGTTCACCCGCTTCATGCGGATCCGTAACCTAACTATAAAAAGAATGTCCTGATTTCTTAAGGCAATTGAGAAATCAATCAAATTGATTGAGAATGTAGCATGCATGATAATATAACGAAATGTACCTGCTACCTATGAAAAGAATTTGTTTGCATAATGCAAATGTCAAGACAGTTACTCGTAACTGTGTTTCTTTTGAATGCTAGGCTTCCTCGGCTAATTGGAGTGTACGTCACGATGTGACCCTAGATCTTGAAAATGTGGAAACTCCAATGAGCAAATAACGAGAAGAATAATATGCGGTCTCTCGTTTCATCCTTCCGCACTGGCACTCGTGCCATATCGATTAACCCATTAACACGCGTGTGTTGTTCTGTGTTTATTACACGCCTTCATGTTTATAAAAACAATTATCAGAAGGACACTCAGCAATTCATTTGACAAATATCAATAAAAAGAACACATTTTATCACCAACCAAATTTGCGAGGGGAACCCGCGTTACTTATTCGTCAACTGAGTTTCAATGTGTTCTATGTGCCTACTGGCACATAGAACACATTAGAACTCAGGGGATGATTTTCAGGATTCAAATTGTAACTGTGTTGCACGATTTGTAGGAACTTCCAGTGAAATTTCGCTTCTATTTAAAAATAGTCCTTCAACGATTTCCGTTCCGCATAATATGTGCGGAACAGATTGTCATTTTCCGCATGGTAAAGAGTTGCTGTAGATGGGGATTTCATAGAACAGACGGGTAATAAAATACAAATGTGATACAAACCTCTCCTTTTTATTAGGAGTTGTAATGAACAGGCCTGAAAATAAGGCGTCTGACATTTGCAGAATGAGGTCCCCAGAGGGTGAATTTGATCATGCTATCCCGTACATTGGGCCAATGTATCCTCTGGGTACCTCGTTCTGTTTAGTTTTGAGACTCTGATTCAGAATGAGGTTCATAGAGGGTAAATTTAGTGATGCTACCCTGCTGTGCAGGGTAGCATCACTAAATTTACCCTCTAGGGACCTCATTTTGCAGATGTCAGTCTGCTTATTTTCTGGCTTGGTAATGAATCTAATTATATTTTGAAACCGTTTTTTATGTCATGTGCCCTACCGACGTATTGTTTACATTTAAATGTAAATTTCATTTGAAAAGAAATAACATTCTAAAATATGTTTGATTCTAAAAATAAAAGCGTAAAAATATGATAAAAACCCACGAGGCAGGTAAGTAGTCTACCTAGTAATTGTATATTCCTCTACAGACAAACACAATGAAAGTTGATGCAAGATTGTAATATAAAATACACACAGTGACTCTTCTGTTCAGGATGTATATGGAGAATAAAAAATATTTGCCATTGACGTGTTCAGAAAAGTTTACCTGTGGCGTTTATTTGCTTAGTATTGTTATGTAACAGTCGATTTAACCCTTTACGTAACGAGTCGGCCGGATCCGCATGCCTAATTTTACAAATTAAGTAGTTAAAAAAATATATATATTTCAAACAATTTCAACGAAATCATATCATGTGACCCCATGATATGGTTTCGTTAAAAATGTTTGAAAGATTTGAAAAAACAAATATTAAAATAATAAATTTTGATATCTTCTGCACTGGGTAAAGAGTTAATACTTTTTGTGGTTGATACGTGTAGGACATTTTCTCACCATTCTTAATTTTTCTCCCAAATCAACTGAGTAGGATAAAATGGAAGATTAATTTGGACAGCGCTGAATTGCACAATATACTGGAGAGTGACAACTGTCACTCGCCAATAAATTATAAAAACACATCCCTGTCCATAAACTATTTTTGCTTTCACCAGAGTCTGAGGCACAGCATCGTCGTTTGAAGCAGGCACAATTAGCAGGCAACGACACAAACAAATGAAAGAAGTAACAACAACAAAAATCATTTAAAAAAATTGTCACCCTCGCTGGAATGAGCTCGACGAGAGTAGTAGTGTTTGTTCCCCTACACCTCAAGGTTGGATGACCCCGGTGGATGACCCCGCAAGCGATGTCATGCCACGTGACCCAGTGACACCATGTTGTATTGTCATGGTAACCCGCGTGAGCGGCCATCTTGTGACGTCATCCCCTTAGTGATACATGATGTGAGTGCACATGCGCCGCGTGTGTTGTTAAGGTGATACGTGTTTCCGTCGTCCATTTTGTATACTGGAGGTCGCCATCTTGGTTTCTATGGTAGCACGTGGTTGCTATGTGACCTAAAATCTTCTTATGGGATAGGGGTATGTTCGGTGGGTATGTTTCTTTGTACAAGAGTAATTTCCCGTTTCGTAAAATTACCACAAACGACCCGACAAATTGTACTATTCCGAATTCTTTCATAATTATCTGCTTCTATCTATCTATGGAATAGTTTTCGTTTACCTGACCATGTTCCTTTGTCCTGGAGTATATCCCAGTAGAGTAGAAGAGCCTATCAGCTGGAACAGCTTTGCTTATTATTACTATATTTAGCTGTTCTGGTCTTTTCTTGTTACTACTGACCCTATTCTGAGTACTCTTGTTGCTTCATTTATCTAGATCACGTAGTCAGTTCACTTTACTGGCGCTAACTAACCAAACAGATTGCTTGATTTCCCATAACCTGTACTTAGCCGTACAGAGTTATCTCCCCTTATTACAACGAAGTCCTATCCGATTCTCATCACCTCTATATCCAATGGCCACGTCCCATGGAATCCCTTTTTGTGAAAAGTCTCTGGTTATGGAATCCCTTTTAGTCGTATGAGGCCAAGAGAGCTATGTGAAAGGCCCTCAACGAGGCCTCATTTACTATTCCTCATAACCTCATTTCGATTGAGGCCATGAGGGCCATGAAAAAATCCCTCAATGAGGTCTAATTTACTATCCCTCTTAGCCTCGTTTCGGTATTTAACAGCCATATCCCATGGAATCCCATTTTTGGAAAACGCCTCTGGTTATGGAATCCTTTTTTAGACGTATGGGGCCATGAGGGCTATGCGCAAAGCCCCCAATGGGGCATCATTTACCATCACTCATAGCCTCATTTCGATTGAGACCATGAGGGCCATAAAAAAAAAATCCCTCAATGAGGTCTATTTTACTATCCCTCTTAGCCTCATTTCAGTATTTAACAGCCATTACTATACCCTTCCAGTGAAGATTATCTTTCTATTTGAAGTGAAAAGGCAAAGGGAACTGATGCACACACCTGGTGCCATACATATACCCCTTGGCGAGACTCTAAGATTTCTGCTGAATACCGTGGAGTGGATTTTTTTATCACACGTATTTTCTGTAAACATTCAGTATGTTATAGGTGGAGCGGTGGCTCAGTGGGTAGAGGTGCAGGCTGCAAGCCCAGAGGACCTCGGTTCGAATTCCACCTGTGGCAACCGCATTGTGTCCTTGGGCAAAACACTTCACCCCCATTGCCCAAATGGGGGCACGGAGACGTTGTCTACTAAGGCGTACTCCACGTCGATGCACCTGTCTCCAATCAATACTAACCCTGCTTGTGTGGAGTTAGTATTTTGGGGAGCTGATAGTTGCTCGCCGTTGCTCGGTGGTTCTCTCCTGGTACTCCGGCTTCCTCCACCCGTAAAACTGGCATGGTCATAATTATCTATGGTGCAGAAATATGTGAACCTAACCACCAATAAATAAATAAATAGTATGTTATATTATTACGCCAGCCGATAGAATAAGAAATGGGCGGCCACAACTAGTGACCGAGGACTGAGATTTACACCGACTATAATGGTCAGCAGTGATCCCATATTAATTGAATATCCCGACAGTAGCAGTATATTAATTGCCACTGCCCGCCATTTTGATTCTATCTCAAAAATCACTGTCTGAATTTGAATATTGCCACTTTAGAAAGTCTGTTTTCATTTTAAAGCTCCGGAAAGCAGACAGAGTGTAAATGCTCCCAAAATGCCGGAGGTAATAAGTCAACACTTTTCTTGGCGATTAATAAGATGTTGGTTTACCCCCCTTGCATTGCGCCACTACTCGTATGCTTTTGTAAAAAAATGAATGCCGATACATAAAACGGCTTACAAACACAACTGATCTGAAGTTTCGGAGAAAAAAGGATGGCATAATAAATACGTTACGGGACGTTTAGTTGCTTTCATGTTCTCAGCGAGAACAATATTAGGCTCGGCCAAAGCCTAGCCCAAATATTGTTCTTACCTCACCTAATGTGACACTGTATCCGCCAACTAAACTTCCCGTAACTTATAATATTATCGCGGTACATGCATTTTTCAAAGAGCTCAAAGATGGACGTCTAGCATTGGATCAGTTCAGAGTAATGGGGCAATGAAGGGCAGTGACTCTTGAGACACTATAAAGAATTGCACGAAAACAATGCCCTCCAGACATACTTTATATACCCCCATGCATGGCCACTGGAGGCGACGTAATCTGTCAAAAACGCTAAGGAAAGCGACGATGGGTGGTGTTAGCCTTGCAGCGTCTCTTTAGACACAACGGTGCACTATGAAGCTAAGTACGCTACGAGAATCAACATTTCAAACCCGCATTGCGAACAATGATAGTGCAGGGCCACAGTGTGTCGTCTGGTTTACTGGAAAGTGAGGAAACGATAATGAGCTGTCAGAGGTAATGTTTTTCTGGTGTCATTTCACCCAAGACACCATAGTGAGCCAGGAGACGCCAAGTTTTTCGAACGAAATAGTAAGCCAGGCGGACCAATGTCTTTGCAATATTCTGTATCACTTCACAGGAAGACACAAGAAGCTGCGTCTCTTTGAGAGACTACCACGACCAAGGAGGAGCTATGTCCTCTTGATAAATCTGTCTCGTGAAATACCACAGTGAACCTTAGGGGACAAGATCTCTGCCCCTAATGGAGTAAAATCGCGACGAAAACCACACTGAGCCGAGAGAAACAATGACTTTCCGACACGCTATGACCCTAACAACATGAACCTAACACAACAATACCTCGTTAAGAAACTATATCTCCTAAGAGACCGAAGCGAATTATGTTTTATAGGTTCTGCTGTGAGTCACAAGCAGCAATGTCTCAATGATGTACTATCAATCTTAAACCTTTGGACATTGATGTCAAAATGATGCAACTAAGGATTTAACCAATTTGGTCTTGTTTGACAAAGCTCAATGAGCTCTGTAAAACGAGACCAAATTGGTTAACCTTTTACCCAAAGTATCGGCAAAAAACGGCCAAAAATCGCCAATTAATTTTCATTAGTTTTTCATTTTTTTGTCTCAAAAACTTGGGTTATGACCCCTCTTTGGAACGAGCTCGTCGAGCTCGTTCCAATGAGGAGTCATAACCCATGTTTTTGAGACAAATACAAATGAAAAAAATTAGTTGTTCAAGAATTTTGTTTGCAAGTGTCGTCTGCTTTTCATGTTAGGTAAAGCTAGTGACATTGTGAAAAAAACTTCCAGATTGAACTGTTCGTATTTTAGCATCAAAGTGCAGAGAGTTAAGACGATATACTGATCCGCAAGAATCAACGCTTTCCTTGGAACAATATGCATATTTAAGACACCACATCGAGCCAAGAGAGGCATTCCGCCCCCCCCCCCCCCCGATACATTATATCTCGACTCTTGATATGTTATAGATAGTTAAAGAAGGCAGAATCAAAACCAGTCAGGTACTATGTATTTTGGGGCTCTAATCTGAGCCACAGATAGCAATGCATTTCTGGGTTACCACATATCCCCATAAGACCCCATAGTGAGCGAAAACATACTGCCTAAGGTACTATATCTCCTAAGCTATGCAGACGACACATGACTTACCAATATTCCGACTACATTATCAATGCATAATTTGAACGAAGGCATGCCTTGGTGATGTTGTTTTGAATATTGTATCAGTTAGGACTTGAACCATCACAGTCGAGACAAAAGGTATTTACAACCCCACAATTGGTCATCTGCCTGTCGCTCCATGGGGACTACAAGCTGTGTTTTGGAAGTTAAAAATTAAAAGGGAGTTAGCAAAATTTGAGCAGCTGCTGAGCCGTTAAGAAGAAATTTAGGGCTATATAGCGAGCCACGAAGAGCCATGCCCCTCCCCCCTCCTTTCGAAACTTCTCTGTAGCCATACGGGTGCAGATTAAAAATATTGATTGGATTGTTCTTCATGAAAACTGTACAGCTTTTTGGTCGAGTATAATGAAAAGAAACCAGGAATCAGTTAATCGGGTTTTTTTTCAGATTGAACATAAATGGTTGGCATTGTCACACAATAGTTTAATATCATTTTACAGTAAAAGTACTATTTTCAGTCTTTTTGTCGTTCTTTTTAGCGGTCAATTTTACAGTTTACCATGGTTCACAGATTGAGTGACTTTTTTGCGCAACCCAAAAATAACTGTGTCTAGATGACTTTTTAAAATGTTATTCACTTTTCAATAAGCTAAATGTTGGCTATACCACAGATAAATGGCTGTGAAATTTATGACAAAAGTGAAGTAATTAAACACACATTAAAATTCTATCAGGTATGTGTCAAGCGTTTTGTCATCAGAGAAGATAACACCTTCAAAGGGGGAAAACAATTCAAACTCCAATGGCATTTTGGCCATTACCCATATTTATCAGTTTGTGAAGCTTGCTTGCATTTTTATTCAAATCTAAGCGTGTACACAAAACGTTGACGAATTCACAAATTCCAGTTGATCAAACAGCACTGATATGAGACACACTGGGGTACTATGAAGATGGATGTCATAGTAATCCAAGTCAGAAATGGCAAATATAGGTTATGAAACATGAATTTTAAGTACTTATCAAGGGGCTGGAAAGGCCAAATGAAGTGTTTGTGTGTGTGTGTGTGGGGGGGGGGGGGGGGTGCGGGGGGGGGGTGACAAACCATTTTCCTGTTGCAATAGGCAGCGCAGCAGAAATATATTTTAGCCCTTCCACTTCATTTCACCTCGTGCTGGGTTAAGATTACGTATGCCTCATAGGTGAAGGTCCAGGGTATTCTCCGGTGAAAAATAACGTCTTGTGTGAATTGGAGCAACTTTGATATTATGTGAGGGCTTATAACACGGAAAATGGAGGAAGAACCATAGCCAAATGACTAAAGATATATCAGGGTGAGAGCATGTGAACCAGTTTCGGGGACTTCAAGCATGAATGTATGTAAGAAAGACATTTTTCAAGAAAATTGAGAGGACGAGCACCACGCCCCCAAACCCATCCCCCGTAACTGCACCACTAGTATTAGTCTTATCTGAAAGAACTCCATTAGCTTTGTCAAGCAAGACTGAACTGGTTAAATTCTAATTGTTCAGTTGTCTTATGGGAAAAAAAGTGTTGCCCAAAGTATATGTTTCGACATCAGTGTGAAGTGGGTTAAGCTGAGTTACTGTTAAACCCATGATGACTGAATACCCATATCACAATCTCAGTTCACAGAACAGCATACTCTTCCTTCGCCTATGAAATTGAGGAGGATAAATAATATTTGTCCCGTCTGTTTGATAACTCAAGTACCTCACATAGAATCTACAAGTGTAAATAAGCATCCGTCAATAGTTTTAACAAATGTAATCGGCTAACGTCGAGTTATAATTGATTAATAACCGGATATTCGCGATCGTTCTTATACTGACTATGGGATTGAAATAGTTTACGAGCAGTATTCGCAGAAACTATTTCGCAGAGAAGGCGTCGAAGAAAGAAAGCAAGTCGGAATTGTTAGATTCAGCCAAATGGACCGCGTAGCATGCCACACTACATTTAGCCTTTTTATTTTTGTGTAGTTTGGGGAGCTAAATTGTCGAGTGACAAAATCGTGGAGCGGGCGACATTAAAATAATATTCTTTCCCAATGTGATGTCGATCGTTATCTATATTGCCTGATTACCGGTTGGCAGCATTTTCAAACGGGTAGAATGATGATCGAGTGTGAACGGGTTAACCGCTAACCGTCTCAGCTCTATCGGTGAATGTGTTAACTCCTCTTCACGATGGGGTCAAAATATCAAAATGTCAACTTTTTCCTATGATACAATTAGGAGATGAATCAATTCAGTCTTGATTGAGCCGAGCTCTGTCAATCAAGATTGAATTGGTAAAATTACTAGTTTCAGTATCAGACGAAATTTGCTTTTTAAAATTCGGTATTTTGTCATCAGTAAGAATAGGGTTAAAAAGCCGGCAGGCCATAATTTCTCAGCTGTAGCTGATTAGAAATATATTTTGACAGTGTTCCCAGCAGAGAGTTCAATGCAGTTAACGTTGCGTCACTTCGTAAGCAGTAAAAGGTTAAGGCACTTAAAAGACAAACCAATGACGTTGTCATTACGGTCCAGTACTTTTCATCTATTACTGAAAGTGTCTTTTCTGTATATGCACAGAATCGTTGGACAACGCTTTTCGTTTTTAGTGCCTGAGATGCGCACATTCTTTTGGTGTCTACTGTTGTTTTTTTCTCTTTCACGCTTTCAAACTCTGGAACACTAGTATCATTCGTGACTTTGCCTGGCGCTCCACTCTTATACTCCACCCTTTCCGGAGAATTGTGGAGTGAAATATCGTTTTGAATTGGGTCGGAAATTGATTTTCTTAGCCTTGGGCCAAAAACAACACTACATACACTTTCAGCTGTGATATTCGGGCTGTCAAAAATACCTGTGTTATTCCTGGCTATTTGTGAATTCTGACAGACTTCAACACTTTGCTTAGTTTCTCTAATAACATCATCAGCGGATTGGGGAACTTCCACCTCGGAAAATCCTCTGGAAAAGTTAACTTCAAGATCCCTTTGCTTAATTTTGCTAATAACATCATCAGGGGATTGGGGAACTTCCACCTCGGAAAATTCTCTTGAAACGTTAACTCCAAGATCCGTCAATCCCTCTCGTTCGCTGTAAACAGTGGCTACACGTTTTTGATAATTGGCTTGTTTTGTGGGCTCAATATAATATTCACTATCTTGATTGGTATTGTCACTGTCCGAGTCTGTAACGCTGGGAATACTTGCTTCTAAATGCCTGTAACGCCTAATAATATTTGTTGTACATTGCTTGTGTTCATAATCGTAATCACTGCCGTCGTCTTGATTATAATCAAGCATCCAACTGCTTCGACTAAGTTCATCTTTTTGTTTGTTCCCATGTTTGTCTGTAGTAGGTTCATTTTCAATCCACTCACATAATCGTCGCCGATCGCTACTAAGTCGCACCTTGTCCAATCGTTCAAAACTCGGCGACTTCCCACATAATGCCAGTTTGCTACTATCTGAAACATGGTAAGTCTTCTTTGGTTCCAATGATGTTGACATATCAGAAGGATGTGGCGGAGAAACGAGTCCTAGTTTTCTTTCGATTTTATTCTTTACTATTTCACCAGTTATCATGTGATCAGAAGTTGGTTTAGACATGCTTCTAGAACTTGTACCTCTTTGTTCGAAGAATGATCCATTGCGCTCACCTACCTGTCCTGCATTGGGAGGATAGTCTACGCGTCGTCCTAACCTAGTTCTTTTATTATTCCCAACAAGCTCTTTTAAACTACTGCAATCAGAATCATAACCATTTCCTCCCGTGTCTCGTATGTAACAACTATTTTCCTTGATCGGATTTGTTCTCTGCTCATTGTTTCTAACACGCAAAGTGATTACATTTGGGTCTGTTTGGTTTATGACTTCTGATTCCTTTTTGTTAATATCAAGTGTTTCGCGTAAGAATGTAGTGCCTTTTAACTCCGCATCAGCATTTTCTACGTTCGTAAATTGTTCACTCACCCACTCGTTTACGTTCTTTTTGTTTGAAGCTCCAGGTTTCTTAAAACCGCGGTAAACTTTTGTTTTCTGTATATTATTGAAGTCACGTGCAATAACAGATATATGTGCACTGATATACTGTAATTCGTCAACTAACAGTAGTTCCCCCTGCAGTACTCCTAGCTCCTTTCCTATTATACTAATGTCATCAATGGACTTCCTGAGTTCTGCAATTGTTCTCTCAATGGGTTTCACGCCGCATTGAACCTTTTCTAACAAATATTGTATTCTCTTGTCATATGTGTTGAATTGATTTTGCTTCTGCTGAAGAGTTGTGGAAATGCGCTCCTCTTCAAACCTGAAACACATGAGGTAAATGTTTCTCATTTCTAATACCACTGTTTCTGTTTAAAGATCAATGCTGTCTAAACAAGTCAAACTGCTAAAAATGCATGATTAAGTTTCACTAGAATATATTGGAAGTCATACTTCACCTTTAACAATTTGACCTCAGTATGATTATTTTTTTGTACGGAAGAAAATTCTGCAAAAGATGAGCAGATGAAGCGATTAATACCAAATCTGAAAACAGGATCAGTAATAATTTAATTGCAAAACTAATGGAAAATTCACGGAAGCGGTGGGGAGACTCTCCCCTTGTCCTGGGCTCGAGTAACGTTAATTCATGGTATCAAAGATAATAGTGTACGTTTCATATGCATCGGTTGCGCGATTGGTCCTTTAAGTGAGTCCTGAGAGCCTCCACGTCAAGCAGACAGGTCACCAGTCAAATTCTGTTAAAAATTTGACGCTGCCATGGTCTTTTTGTTTTCCCACTTTTCGTGGTATTTTCGTTCCAACTACCGTTGATGTAATGTGATATCCCTTTTCTCCCAAATATATACAGAGAGTTTTACATGTTCTCTCTTCTGGATATCCCAATGAATAAGTATTTAATTCATATTGAAAACACGAAATATTAAAACAATTATCAGAACGGCGTCATCATACAACTATAGCTGTGGCGAGTCTTAACACTTAACCGGTTGAGTATTTTAAAAATATTTTTCATCAGATCTAGTCATGATTGCTGAGAAGCAGTCATGACTAGAGTTGATGAACAATTCATCTAAATTTAACATCTAGAAATTTTTGGTGCGAAAATTCTTTCATTTTACAAGGGGAAAATTTGGTTAGAAGTGACCAAAGAATACTCATTTCAGTGGCAAGAGTATTCATGTCCTTGGCAGGAATATCCACCAGTAGCATTAAGGAGTTAATTCATTGTATTTAGTAAGCAAACATTTCTAACAGAAATCTCAAACCAAGTCTACACTGAGAAACATTTCTTGTGTTGATTCAATTGCTTATGTTTTTTTAACCCTTTAACTAACGAATCGGCCGCGTCCGTAAGCATAATATGCAAATTCAGCAGTTGAAAATTTTGTTTTTTAAATTTCAACAAACCCATATCATATTATCCCCTCATTTGAACGAGCTCGTCGGGATCCTTCTAATGAGCGGTCAAATGATATGGTTTGGTTGAATTTTTTTTTTAAACTTGAAAAAATAATATTTAAAGTAATAAACTTTGATATCGTCTGCGTTGGGGAAAGGGTTAAATTCAACCTGCAAGGTTCCGACCAAATGAAATATTCCAACCGACTGATTCTGAAAATAGGCTATCATTATGAGTTGGCTCCATTTAAAACCCGCGTTCGTCATGTCCCGTGAGCTCTTTATAAAAGTGGAGCCTGAGACCGGACTATCGAGGCTAATTACAACTCGTGGAAAAACCAGACATCAAACAATACTCCTCCAAAAGTCGATTCCTGAGAATAGCTATCCATTCGACTATGTAATATAGTTACCCATGTACTTCTAAAATAACGAAAGAGGTATATTGCTGTCACACAAGAGGTATAGAATACATCAGATACCTGTTTTAACTGGTAGAGTGCTGGAAGCCCATATTTGGGCTTTATTCTGAAGTGTCGGTACCACAACTTAAAGGCTTCATATTCTGTGGATGTTGTTCATATCACCTTTGAAGTGAAATTATTTAGACTGTTAGGATTGCATTGTTATAATTTATGGGGGAGTGCCTATTGGCACTCTCCCATAAATTGTAACAAGGCAAAAATATGTGAACAAATTTTGATGACCAAAAATAATTCAGCACTCTACCAGTTAATAGATAAAATTATATTGTTTGTAACGACCTGTCTCAAGTTTCACCACTGAATGGGTACTGGAGAATGCGGAACATATATGACTTTTGATCACTTTTTTTCATTTTCGGGACTATTTAAGGTGTAGACTGGTTCCAGACCATAACAACGTCAGATTCGTGTAAGGATTTGACTGGTGGCTTGAGAGTTTACTCCCTCTTCAGCATTCAGAACCAACTAAAGTCCTACTTAACATAGCATAGTCATGTATTTGCGAATGCCATATCCTGGAGATCAAGAGACACGAATGATTTACTGAAGGGCACGCGGAATATATGCAACAAAAGCATGTAGTTGTGTGAGGAATACAGCCAATACAACCAAGCTCTCAGGTCACCAGTCTAATTCTCAAAGCAATTAGACGCTGCAAAGAGCTGTTTGTTTACCTATCTTCCGTGGTGTTTGCGCGCAGGCAACCATTGATGCCGAAGAATACAGTTGCATAGAAACCACTGTCAGTTTCTCAACTCATTTTCCGAAATCTTGTCAGTAAATAGATCGACAGTATCATTCCCACAGACTGATCCAAAGATTTCGAACTGACGTGATACAGCCTTTTATCTTACAATCAACGTGTATTATGTTTGTATTAACTCCGCAACTGTCGTGTATCCTACCCCCTGATACAGATGTTTGTATCAGGGGTCGGATACAAGCACGTTCCTTTCGCGTGAGTTCCATTTTTTTTCTTTTTGTTCATTATATATTAATGCCCTACGAATAAATAGTTCGTTATATATTCGCCTGCATTCTTCACCTATCCCCAATATATTGTAAGATAAAATGATTATTACCATTATGTGGATGTACAAAATATGTATCCGAGTCTCGCTCCGGGTTCTAATGGTAGATCACGATTCGTCTTCGACTCGTCGTGATCTTCCCTTTGAACCTAGAGCTCGACTCGGATACATATTTTGTACATCCACATAATGGTTATAATCTCTCTAAACATGGGCTACATTTGTTCAGTTCTTTCACACACAGAGATATACATAAATTACTTCGTGCTTCCAATCAATGCGTATTTAGTTCACATTGAAACCATAAAGATATTTACACAATTAGTAGAACTAAGCGGCGTAATCATAAAACTACGGCTGTGTAGAGTCCTCATCTCTAGTGGTGATGACATAAAACAAATCGGTCAAAGCAATAAATGTTTGTAGTATTTATTTAGATTCAACCGTATAGGTTCGCTTTCCGACCAACTGAAATTTATTTTGTGAATTTAAACATAGGCGATAGACTATTTATCAGTGGCGGCGCTACGGGGGGGGGGGGGGGGTGCATTTGCCCCCCCCCCCCCCCCAAACGAAGGTTTTGCCCCCCCCCCCCCAACCATCTCGCATGCATTTCCATCCACCCTCACACACAAACACATTCGGTCACTCTCTCACACACACACACACACCCCTCTCTTTTTTAATTCCCAATAATTTTCCATACACACTTAGCCCAAAGCCTCAGGCTAGCTGATGAACACATCCAGGCAGTAGAGATTTAAAGACTCGGATGCAGATACTTATAAGTTATAATTAAGTTATGAGCCAACAAAGGCATGTCTATCCATATCCCTTGTCTGAAAAAAATTCATGGATTTCGCATTATGACAGACGGGCATTATGAGTCTCTCTCTCTCTCTCTCTCTCTCTCTCTCTCTCTCTCTCTCTCTCTCTCTCTCTCTCTCTCTCACGCACAGACCCACCAGCCGCGGATCCAGGATTTTTTGAAAGGAGGACCGCTAATTACCATTACATTTAGTCGAAACTTGGACCCAAAGTCCGTAATATAATTTTTTGGTTTGGTACGTCCACAGGACGTACCAAACCAAAAAAGTATATTACGAACTTTGGGTCCAAGTTTAGAGTACCTCATAACAAAGTAATGATATGATCCTTTACGTATTTGCCCCCCTTCATGGGAGTTTGCCCCCCTAGTTGCCCCCCCCCCCCCCCACAAAAAAATTTCTGGCGCCGCCACTGCTATTTATGGGCTATACTAGACTTTCAGGCCACAACAGCCTCTTTAGAATTACTGATCGAAATAGACTGGTGGTCTGTGAGGTTGAATATTTCCCGCTTCTGATTTCGTGTAGACGCTCCACGCACCCAACGCTGCGATTACATTTTCACATTCAAATGCACAGGATCATCCTGTTAATGGCGGCATGAGACATGGATGTAAACACGTGTTCACCATAAATTATTGTCCGCTCTTCGTTTGAAAATACGTTATACACCATTGCCCATAGCTCCGTTTTTGATAATAATGATGATTACTGACCACCCCACCCCCACCCACCCCCACACCCTCAACTCGTGCAACATAGATTCGGCTATAGTGTTGTAAGAAGGATTTTATAAAGCGGTACCTTTTACATAGAATTTAAAGGTTTGATGCAACATTCACCGATGTGGTAATTTTCGACTGAACTTGAATTAATTATAAAAACATTTTTTTTTCATAATCTACTGGAGAGTGCTAATAAATTGTTAGAGCAAATATTATGAACAAAATACATTCTGTGTAAATTATGCTAAAAGTCTACCATAGGCTCGTGGAAAATGGACAGATCGATCGACAGACTGGTTGACTGTGCATAATGCACCTTTGTGAATATATTGAAGTGGTAACGGGCAGAACTCTCTTCAAACGTATGAAAAAATAAAATTAAGCCTTGGGCATTTGTCTAAGGTTTTACATTTGTTGCATGACGCCACAATCGAAACTTGAAGAGCAGTGCTCGATGTACCTGGAATACATCTTAACCCTTTACCCAACACAGGCGATATCAAAATTTATTATTTTAAATATCATTTTTTTTTAAATTTTTCAAAACATTTCAACCAAACCATATCATGTGACCCCTCATTGGAACGAGCTCGATGAGCTCGTTCCAAAGAGGGGTTATATGATATGGTGTTGAATTTTCATATTCCGGGGGTGGATGTGGCCGATTCGTTTGGTAGTAATGGGGTAAGGTGTAACCATTAGGGTCGTTAATGTTCCGATATGTGCCCACCTGGAACTTTCAATCAAACCACCGCTGTGTGGAGCTAACGATGGACCTTACCTGCTAAGTCGATCTTCTAACACATTAAATCTTTTCTGAACGTCCTGCATATTTGCACTGTAAAAGACTACCATTTCTTTGGCATCGTCATCGTCTTGATCATCGATTTTCAACAAACCATGTCGAAGTTGTTCAAGTAAGGAACCTGTTGTCAGAAGTATACAACTTAATTCGATGAGGTGATTTATAGTTAAACTTGTGAATCTTCTACGATCATCACCATCTTGTGAGTATAGAATGTTATGTTTTCCTGTCTGCAAATCTGAAACACATTTTGAAAAATACAAATGAACACGCCTTTAGGACACAGAGACTGGTGATCCGCAGAAGTGGATTTTTTCGTGGCGGAGAGTTCGGTCCCCCAGGTTCCAAGCAGGAGCGTCGCGAAGATGACCGATTAAGGATGTAACTCGATTTGTTCAGACCTTGATGGCTCAAGTCCCGACTCACAAAAAGTTCCAACTACCCCATCAAGGCATGCCTTCCTTGAAGGCATGCCTTGATAGTGCGGCTGGAATATTAATTATTCGGTATTGTAGTTTTAAAAACCGCAAAAATAATCTTGAACATTTATATTGTAGATAAATAAAATAGGCCTGTACATGAAAAGGAGTGCTGACGTAACGTCTTATTTATTTAACACACACCGCACCCTCAAATTGGTCATGCTGAATATATGAAATTTAACCAAAAAATTCTAATGGCCCAAAATGGGTGGGATCACGTATTTTGTTATGGAGTGTTATAATCTTTCCAAAAGGCTATTTGCCAAAGATGAGGATCCCGGCCATTGCTAGAGTGAGGAGAGTGCACAAGTTCAAAAATTAGGGAAACCCATTCGCTGTCCTGCTAAGCACAGCCGTCTATGGACCGAGGAGCGGAGACGGTGGTTCGTGTGAGTCGAATGCAATATATCTATATAATTAACTCTTAGTTTAAAGAAAACATACATCCATGAAGTTGAGCTTTTCAAAATTTGCTTAGTCTCATTTCTGCTCGTCAATCCGTAGCTTGTCAAAAGGAATGAGCCCATCTGGTTTAGCTGGTGATAAGCCATAATAATAAGTTACTTAAATTCGGATATGAAGGCTGGTGTTCTTCTGCTACTACAAACCGTAGCTTATAGCCCCTGTCGGAATTCGACGACATGCCATAAGCCATAATTCGAAACAAAAATGAAGGTACTTAAATTTGGATATTAAGGCTGTTAGTACTCCAACCGTAGCTTATAGTCTATCGTCGGAACGAACTCATCGAGCTGGTTTCAACATGTTATAAGCTATAATTTGTAACAAGAATTAAGGCACCTAAATTTGGATATTAAGGCGGTAGGTGCTTCTGCGTCTCCAAACTACAGCTTATAGCTACAGTGAAATCGCCGAGCTAGTTTTGACGACAAGTCATAATTAAGGTATTTAAATTTGGATGGCGGTCTATTGTGGGAAATACACAGAACGACACACCAATGAGAATGGGTTAATCGATATGACACGAGTGTCAGCGCGGAAGGATAAAATGAAAGGCATCAGGCCTCGAGTTTTATCCCTACGCGATTACACAAGTGCCATATCGATTAACCCATTGACATACTACGCGATGACACAAGTGCCATATCGATTAACCCATTGACGTACTATGCGATGGCACAAGTGTCATATCGATTAACCCATTGACACACGCGTGTCGTTCTGTGTTTATTACACGCCTTCGCGTCTATAAAAAACAGTTATTAGAAGGACAACCAACAATTCATTTGACAACTATCAACAAAAAGAACACATTTTATCGCCAACCAAATTTGCGAGGGGAACCCGTGTTACTATTTCGTCCCCCGAGTTCCAATGTGTTCTATGTGCCTAGTGGCACATGGAACACACTGCAACTCCGGGGACGATTTTTAGCTATCGTTAGCGATTCAAATGGTAATTACGGTGCACGATTTGTAGAAAATCCCACTGAAATTCCGCTTAATTTTTAAAATAGTCCTTCAACGATTTCCGTTCGGCACATTTGTGCGGAACAGATTTTCATTTTCCGCACGATTTAGTGATGCTGTAGATGGGGATTTCAAAGAACATGCGTATAAAAAACAGATTTGCAGATCCATTGAACCAAGGGTTAATGAACGGATATCCAAATAATTGGTGCTTGCTTCATGGGTGTGCCTGAGTAAGGGTGTGGAGGAGGGGTTCGAATTGCACTGTAGTACTGAGACGGCGGACTATAAACATATGTCCCACGCTAAG
Organism: Pictodentalium vernedei; assembly: GCA_031216915.1. Taxonomy (NCBI): domain Eukaryota; kingdom Metazoa; phylum Mollusca; class Scaphopoda; order Dentaliida; family Dentaliidae; genus Pictodentalium; species Pictodentalium vernedei. The sequence goes on from CM062293.1 coordinate 326,217,781, forward strand.
CAGACTGCAGATGACATCACCTTCTAGTTTTTCAATTCCAGTCAAACTCGAACGTGAAACGAGACTCGGGAAAATAGTGGAAAGGAGTACGTTTTAGCATATTCTCGGTCAATTTTTATAAATCTAATGTTTTAAATCTTTGTTTTAAATCAGTTTTCAAAGCCAATTTATGAATATCTACAAATAAACTACAAAGAATGCAATTAAGCATGTAATATAGAAAAGTGAGGTGTTTAAAGGTGAGCTTTTTGTTCGGGAGCTTGGAGGCCGCACTTCCTTTTTGCCGTATCGAGTGATATTTTTCATCTCTTGTCTTCGGAGTTATATCATATTCATACAAGCTAGCAGAAACCACTTGCCAAATCGCTTCTCGAATAACTACACATTTTTATTTTCTGACTCAAAAACATAACTTCTGAACGGTCTAGTGCCAATGAAACTGCGTAAACAATGTTTTGAGTGGAAAGTTTGAAAAAAATATCAAAATTTAATACCACTTTTTGTGAACATGGACCATCGGATATTCTCATTGCGTTAGATAAAGACAACTAAAGGGTTCAAGCATAGAGATGACATATCTCCCGTAACAATATAAGAAGATATGTACAGAAGAGTCCGACTCCGAGGAGAAAAAGTTTCTTATGCCAACCCAATTGGGTTCATACTCACTAAACCCCGTTGATTTGGGTTAATGTTTGACCCAACTGATTTTAGAAGCTGGCTGCCGGCGGACCAGATCAAGTATCCACTCTGTTCATTTTGGCACTGAATAAAAAAAATGAAAAAGATCAGTGAAAGATATAAGAGTTTCCCAAACAAAAATCATAACTTATCACGAGCTCGGTGGGGTCGTTCCTGTGAGGGGTCATAATCTATGGTTTCGGACAAAAATAATGAAAATGGTTAGTTATTCAATGAACATCTTACAAGTGTCTTATTAAATAAATAATAATTACTTGCCATATTAGTATTAGTTTTTGCGACGGGATTTTCAAAACTGGTTCTAAAATCTCAAAAACAAAAATATGGATTCTATGAATAGATGGAACACCTTCATAAATTCTTTGCAAAGGGGTTGCTAAGGAGTGGGTAGGAGTGTGCATTCCCCCCCCCCCCCCCCCCAACAATAATTTTTCCAGTCTAGTTTGGAGGCTTAGATGTTCGCTCTTATTTGTAATAGTATGCCTTTTTACAAGACCAAATTTGATAGCTAGGACTTCTGAAACGCACACAACCGGCCATACAAATGGAACTCTGTAGTACCTGATTTGAGCTACTGTGGACCCTGCATGGCCATTTTGGGGTACCCGTACGCAGAGACTAGAGGCTTCCAAATGCCAACAAATTAATGATAGAATTATTAGGTTATCGTTATTATTTGGTATTATTCTGTGACTTGAGTATGTGCCAAACAAATGCCCAAGCTTAGAATCTAACTTTGAGCAATTCACACTGTCCTAACATTAAATCAGGAATGATCAATTTTCGATGTTTCATCATTGTGTAACAGTGAATGGTGGAATTAACTCAGTAAGACGATTTTACATGATGCGATTTTCTTGAAGTGCATTTCGAGGATTTTTTTTATTACGATAAGTAAACGTACCGATTGACATCATGCATACTTATGAAGCTGGATATTGCGTACACTGTAGTTGTATATACACACTTGGAATTTTTGCCGATTTGAAACGGAGATGGAATTTTGGGAAGTAAAGGAGACATCAGCATCACCAAAGAAGCTCTAAAATCCAGATAGATGGAATTTCCAACTACTCATGACTTGCCCTCCAAATTTCCAATTATAGTATAGGAAATTTTGGCCAGGATTGGGGGGTGTGTGAGACACCCCCCCCCCCCCCCCCCCACTCTCGTCACGTCCCAGCCTGTACGGCACGTTTTACCCGAATAAGACGCTGCGTCATGACAACAAGACCTATATGCATATTTATTTATCCATGAAAAAATGTCTAATAACTCAATAAGGCTTGAGTTGTTTATAACTATAATACCGACTTACTAATATTCTTACTGCATCATCAAGGCATGCCTTTGGCATGATGATGTAGTTGGAATATTTATCAGTCGTGTGCCATCACAGTCGGGATATATAAGGTTCACCCCCCCCCCCCCCCCCCACCACCACCACCCTCTTATCGGTAATCTTCACGACGACGCCCCTGATTCTTTAGCAATGGCAAATATATGGTGAGTCTGTAAAGGCTGCTGTCCCAGTGGGAATTTTGTTTAACAGTTCTGCCTGGTTTCTTTTTATTACACAGGAGTCCACCCACACTGTTGAAAAACAAAGCATATTGCTAAAAGTCATAATCAAGAAGGTTAGGGCTCTCCGCTTTATAAAAAAAATTCTCAAATCTGGGAGAAACCCCATTTTGATACCTCCCGCTGCATTGTCTCGCTAATTCGTGTACAGCGTTTTATTCTTGCTCAATTTCCCTTTCAAAATTAATACTAACCTTCTTTAACGTGGACGGCGAGTTTTAGACGAATTATTTGCTCTTGAAGCAATGTTTGAAACTTCTCTGTAACAGATTTATCAGCGGACACGGTGTGACAACCGGTTTCTATTAAGTCCAGTAAAATGTCCAAGTTAAAATGTTCTGAGAGAGACATATAATTATTCTAACGGTTACTCTCCATTGAAATAAAAATATGTTTTTGAACTGGTCGAATCTTTTGTTCATTGATTACACAGAATAGTGCTGTTGTTGGTGTGAAAAAGAATGGAATGAAAAAGAAAGATGAAAGAAAAATGTTATCGGTGTATCGATAACCGAAACGTCATTCGGGCTATGTCGTCATGACGTTGTAAACGATTTGTGGACCCTTTCAGAAAGTGACTTGTATGTTTCGCAGATGCGGACTATTTAAAACGATACAGGTCCCCTAGCGGTTTTCCCTGTAAAACCTTCGTCTAACGAATCGGAAAAAACTCCCTAAGGGCTCTTTCGAATTTAGACATTGAAATTAGAGAAGTTTCATTTTTATCTTCCAGATCATAGCGTCGAACACCTCATTGGAACGAGCTCGATGAGCTCTTTCCAGTGAGGGTAATTAGCTACGTTGTGGAAGAAATAAACGCCTCCAACATTTGAGTTCGCTCTATTTGAAAATAGCTTTCTGAATGAATTTATTGACGTGTTTTACTTCAAATAATGCTGCTGACTTGTCTGAAAATATTAAATTCAATCTACAGTATGTGGAGTAGCCATTGTGCAGAATATGTGACCTTAAAATCAATAAATAAATAAGTAACAGTGTGGAGAGTGGATTATCAACAAAAAAAACACACACACGGAGTGGAGGTTCTCTCCGGCAATAGGCCTAACATATATTCTATGAAAAATATATTTTTTTGATAAGCCACTTTCCTGGTCTAGCACCCGAACTCCGTACATTTTTCTTGGCACCTGGAATGAAATATATCTGAGTCCGAGTGCTAGGTTACCACTGTACATGCACTGTCTGGAAAGCACCTCGCCAAGGCTTGGATATCCTAGCAGGGCTTGTATTTCGTCTAAATTTGTGAGAATCCATTTGGATTCTCGTGAAAATGGTTGCGAGAATCCATACTTACTATGAGTGTCCCAGGATCCCATGACACCACCAAGGTTGAACCACTGTTGTATACTGATAACACATGTTAACATTTTACCCAACACACTTTTGTAATTTTTAAAACTAAGTTTGATAATTTTTAAACAATAAATAATAAATAAATGATAAAATAATTAAATGAACAATATTTACCAATAAAATCTTACAAATATGGCTGTCGTTGGAACCGGCTCAATGAACCGGTTCCAATGACAGCCATATTTGTAAGGTTTTATTGACAAAGTGTCAGGATATTTCAGGCCATGTTAGCCTTCTATTGGTTAATTTGTTGCCGCTGTGTTAGTTAAAGGGTTGAATTGACGCGAATCCTTGCAGAGGTGCAGCGAGAATCTACATGGATTCTCGCCGGTTTTATTGCGCGAATCTTTGTGCGAATCGATTCTCGGATTCTCGTCGAAATATAAGCCCTGCCTAGGCATTTGTGTTCGGGTAGTCTGGTACAGGAGACTATATTCCCAGGAGACCAAACCTATAGAATAAAATAGCCATTTATAAAATGTTATTGCAGACAACTCTAACAATCATTATTTATTTTTTTCTGAAAAAGTCCATATCATGCGTTTCAAGCATTAACGTATGACCTTCCATTTGAATGGCCTCTATAAACTGATGACAAAGGTAATTTAATATAGCAGTTTTGTGGTTTAGAAAAGAATGGCGGGTTAGCGGCAAACGGAGAGGGCTGGGAAGGGAGCTGTGCCCTCCTCATGATTGTCACCGACTGTTCGCCTGGATATGAAGTTTTGTAATAAAATTTGAAAAACGTCCCAAAATGGCCGAACCATGATCACCCCCTTTGTTAGTCATTCTGATTCAGAAATCATCTTTCAAGTTTCAACACCACATACATGACAGGAATTGGATAACCGCTGCCCACAAAAGACTCGCACAAAAATCTGAGATTTTGTCCTCGGATGCAAGAAAATCGCATTTCAGGGAGCATATTGTTTAAAAAGTCTGCCTATATCCTTTGTTGTAAGCTAGATCACAAAGTGGGAATGGAGGAGTGAAGTAACTACACCCTAATTAGTTATACACGCCAACGCGGCTCGCTTGTCCGTAAGCAACTTTTTAATCTGCACACACTATCCCACACTTCTCTTACACACTTTCAGACTCCTACAGACAGCCCGGAACTGAGAATTTTTTAACAACGTGTTTGGACGGGGAAATGTTCCATGCACAATTATTTTAGTTTAGTTGTGGTACAAGCTTGGTAGATGATACCATGACATGCCCTCCCCCCCCCCCCCCCCCCCACACACACACAGGTTTACAGCTGATATGAGAACCTAGAATGCTTTTCGAGGACCTCTATTTTTAATGATAGTGCCGGCTTGAAATTTTGGGGAAGTACTGCTCTGTGTACCCCGAGCATGGATTTCATCTAATTTATTTTGAATGTTCACTTCTCGAAATTGTCTAGTTTTACAGCTTTTGAGAGGACCTATTGTAAAGAACCTTAATGCCACACCCCCACACCCACTTCTCACATCCAATAATTGAACAAAAAACGTTGCAACTATTGAGCCGTCCACAGTTCAAATTTCATCAGAATCCATTAAAATGGCGGTGATTTTATACGTTGTGTTGAAAGGGGGTAGTTTTTAATGTTTGGTCTTCTTGATCAGGTCCGAAACGAGCCGCGTGAGTGATTTCTTTGATCCCGCGGTGCACTTCTGGGAAAATCCCTCTTTAAACTTTGAATCAATTTTTATGGTGTGATCGAAATACAATTGGTACCTTCAGTACCGCTAACAACGGGTCCGAAATCTGATTTCAGGTCTTAGATATGCTGCAAAACTAAAAAGTGCACAGATCTTAGCTATGCTGTAAAATTAAAAAGTGGACATTTCAGGCGGGTATTTCTGTGGCCGATTGGTGGTAAATCGTCCAACCTGACACTTATTTTGAACCAAACTCCAAGCAGTGCTGTCTCCTCCTCGCTACGCTCGATACATGTACTCCTCGGAAAGACCATTGCGAAAGGTCACGCGACATTTTTGTCGAAAATTAGATTTACAATATTTCCAGCAACGATAACACAAGATGTTTAACACATACGCCATCACAATTGCCAGTGACTGTTTTGAAATGAACAGTATGTTTGCATAGAATTATAGTTACATATTGCAAATTGGACAACAAAACATTGCGAAAAGAGAAAGTTTACCCTTTACCCAACACAGACGATATCAAAAATTTATTGTTTTAAATATGATTTTTAAAAAATAAAAAAAAAATTCCAACCAAATCATATCTTGTGATTCCTCATTGGAACGAGTTCGACGAGCTAGTTCTAAAGAGGGGTCACATGATATGGTTTTGTTGAAATTTTTTGAAAAGTAATATTTTTCAGCTGCTGAATTTGCATATTACACGGGCGGATGTGGCAGATTCGTTGGGTAAAGGGTTAACAGCTAACAGTCTATTTAGAGGTGTTGTGGTTGATTTATATTGAAAGATATTATTATAATCAAGGACTCCATCTCCAGCAACGAATCCAACTTCAAGTTCCGAAAAAAACTCTCTGCAGGAGGGCCAATTTCAGAAATTCTGTTAAGGTTTAAGTTTCAGTTAAAATGTCATGGCAGGCCAGCAGCCATCTGTCGTCTGTTGAGCTAAATAGATTCTTAACCCTTTGAACCCTGGTGGTAGCTTCCAAGTCAATGCAATGGCGACAACCTGAAGAGTCTATATTCATTATTTCGGGGTAGTCCAATTAATAGTTTCAACGTACAGCCGTAGGGCTGAACGTTGAAAATATTGATTGTTCTACCCCACACATTCATCAAGCAGCCATCCTACTTAATGAAATTATGATGTATCAAGTTCCTGGGCCGGAAAAGCGACCTCTCAAATTCAACGAGTTAAAATTACTTTCTGGGTTTCGTATGCGGAGAGGGGATTTTTATTGCAACACCTGCCGAGTTAAGTTACCAAAACTGCATCAGGTCCTGAACAGTGATATTTTGTGGACATTGTTTGGAACCACATTCAAAGTTTCAGCTAATGGACCTATGAGTTCAACACAGTTTAAGCATCTGAAATGTTGCATTTATAAAGCCACTGCACCAAATTTGAGCCTATTTCTGGGTTACTAATTTTTCTTCATGGGGTGACCAGTAATAACTGAGTCTTGGTACACTGGAAATACCTGAATAGTTAAATTTGACCATAAACAACAACAAGATAAATAAAAAACTAAACAGCGAAAAAGCAGAAACGAACTGATGACAGCCCTGCGTCAGTATTACATCACAAGTTACTTAAGCAAATGTATATTTGTACTCTATGTGGCTAAGGTTTGGCCACACAATGATACAGCATACGTATGGACCTGGTAATATTGTATGAAAAATTTTCCTTTTTCAAAAAACAATTTAGAGTGATAACATCCATATGCACCTGCATTCGGTGCATGTTTGCATTTTTTAATCTGAGAGAGAATGTGCAGTATTGTGGAGGTGGGTGGGGTAACTACAGGCAAATGTCTGTTAATTTTTTAAGATATTAACATTTCCAGAGCACTAGCCTGCACAAAATAGTAGTTGAAGCCCTAGAACCACTTGTACCTGACATGACTCACTATAATTGTCTAATTTATATTGCCATTGAATTCAGGAAAGAAAAGCCTAAAAACTTTAAGAGGCGCATATGGTTGTATGCAGGACGAAACTTTGACGGTCTGAACACTACATACAATAACGTAGACTGGGAAAGACTGCTTGCTCATTCGTGCCTGGACACTATAGTATCCACCTTCACCGACCAATTACTCGAAACGGCATCTAAATTTAATTCCCAACAAACTGATAACCCCCATGGCTAACCAGCCTAAATGGATGCATAATCAAATTCGGTTACTGATTAGGCAAAGAACTCGATTATACCGTAGAGCAAAGCGCTCTGGTCAACTGCACGACTGGGCGAGATATAAGCATAAACGAAATGACGTCGTATCAGCTGTTAGGAAAGCCAAGTGTATTCATACATATCGAAAGTCCAATCAGAATTAAGTTGTCCGGAAACACCCTCGTCAGTGTGGAGGAAACATTAAAAACATTTATCTGTAAAAATATCCCTGGAATCCCGACTATAAGTCACCTAAACAAACTCTATTCAACCAATCTCGAAAAGGCGGAAGTGTCCAATGATCACTTCTGGTCCATTTCGACATTGGATGACACTAATGCATCCTTGCCAGATTCACCCCTGCCTGCCCTGCAGTCGCTTGACAAGATAACACTTGAAAGCAAGGAAGCGTACGAAGCAATCAAGAGTATTAAGGCATCGAAGGCGTCTGGTCCTGATCTTATAAGTCCCAGGCTTTTAAAAGAATGTAAACTCTCATTGTGTGACCCACTTACGGCTCTCTCCAATAGGTTATTAGATAACTGTCACTTTCCAAACTTATGGAAAAAAGCGAATGTGACACCGGTGTTGAAAAAGAATCCGTCTAATGTAGTTACTAACTATCGCCCAATATCTTTGATTAGCTGTATTGGTAAACTACTTGAAAAATGTATCTTCAAACGATTATGGCTTTTTTATGTGATAACAATATACTAACCCAGTTTCAGTCTGGTTTTACTCCAGGTGACTCTACGGTCCTACAACTGACAGACCTCTATGATGAATTTTGTCATGCTCTTGACGAAGGAAAAGAATTAAGAGTCGTATTTTGTGATGTTAGCAAGGCATTTGATAAAGTTTGGCATGTTGGTCTTATTCGCAAGCTCGCGAGAATAGGAACATCTGGCGACTTGCTTTGTTTCGTAAAATCATACCTTTCTGATCGGTGCCAGTGCGTCCTTGTGGCCTCTGAGGCATCTCCTTGGAAACCAATAACGTCCGGTGTTCCACAGGGTTCGATCCTTGGTCCGCTGTTATTCCTGATTTACATCAACGATATTACTGAAAACCCACTTAGCAGTATACGTTTATTTGCAGATGATACATCCCTTCATCTTATAATTGAGAATCCTGACCAAGGTACTCAATCGTGATTTAGCCACACTTGAACACTGGGCTAAAACTTGGCTCGTTGAGTTCAACCCCCTTAAAAGGGAATCCATGATCATATCACGTAAAAGTAACGTTCGGTGCACCCACCTATATTTTTAAGCGGAACTCTAATCGCCGAGGTGAGTAGCCGCAAGCATCTGGGTGTAATTTTGAATAAAGATTGTACATGGAACGACCATATCGATCATGTGTGCGCTAAAGCCTGGACACGTATTGACATGCTCAGGGCCCATAAGTTTACACTTGATCAAAAAGTCCTTGAAAAGATATACTTCGCATTTGTCCGACCTCTTTTGGAATACGCTGACTCTGTCTGGGACAACTGCTTAGCAACTCAAGCTGCTGAACTGGAGAAAATACAAGTAGCTGCAGCAAGAATAGTTACTGGCGCCATTGTGAGCTGCAGTAAAGTCCTTCTCCACACAGAAACTCAATGGAATTCAAGACGCCGAAAGCACAAGCTTATCCATTTTTTAAAGATGAATCATAAATTAACACCTCCATATATCTCCAATAAGGTGCCCGCAATTATTTCATCTATTACCCAAAGCCACTATCTCCGATCGGAAAATAACCACCGCGTTCCCTTTTGTCACACCAATTTATATAAGTCCTCGTTTATCCCGGAAGTTACCGACCAGTGGAAAGGATTACCCCCTCAGTAAGAGAAAATTGTTCTCTCATAAACTTCAAGACGTTTTTAAACAGTGCGAACTTACGATCACCATTTTTTTACTGTGGGGCCAAATCTCGTGCAGCACAAATTTATCATTGCAGGTTACGCCTGCATTGCAGTTATATCAATGCCCACTTATACGATAACCATCTCTCACCATCTCCCCGTTGCCAGTGTGGGGATCTCGAAAATACTGAGCACTTTCTTGTGCACTGCCCAAACTTTGAAGACGCTCGTGATTCCACAATCAATGCGTTGCCATTAACTCTTGAGCCCTCCACACTACTATTTGGATCCGAATGATTGGATAATAATGATAACCTTCTTGTCTTCAGAGCCGTGCAGGACTTTATCATGCTGAGTGGCCGCTTTTAATAAGTAGCAGTACACTCATAGACTTTTCCGGTGTTGTCTGCCACACATATGGGTCACCATTACCGATATATTCATTGAGACTGCTCTGTTGAATATCCTTTGGTAGCGAACATTGAATTCAGGTTGTTCCCCTGTTTCCTAGTTAACCCTTTACCCGATGTAACGGTCAGTGTTATCCATGAAAATTGCCATTTAAATCCTTTTATATTTTCAATTTTTGTCTCGGGACCCCTCATTGGAACGAGCTCGATAAGCTATTCCCAGTGAGGTATCCTGAGCTGTATGTTTGAGACGGAAATTGGAAATTTCCAGTTATTCAAAAATTTGTTCTTCAAGTGTCGTCTGCTACACGAGTTGGGAAAGGGGTTAAGTTCCTTTTCCCTTTTCATTCTCCTGTTCTCTCTATTGTTCTCCTTACTCTCTCTCTCTCTCTCTGGTTCTTATGTTTAAACAATATTTTACTTAGTGTTTGCAGCTACTAATAAATTTCGTCAAAATCCATCAATGCTGTCATTGAGCTGACATGGAAGACACCACAAGGGTTAAATGGAAACAATTACTTTTTTAGCACTGATCAAGGCGCATTGTCTTTCATCGTTCATCGCTTTTGTTTTTCATGCACCGTTATGCAATCTATAGCATTACAGAGCATTTAAGATCTCATCAGAATGTGGCATACAAGTTGTTGATAGACCTTGACCTGAAAGAATTTCAGGTCAGGGCCTATCAATAACTTGTATGCAGAATTTTGTTTACCCTTTACCTGCAACCCTCCAAAACAAAATCCATCAATGCTGTCATTGAGCTGACATGGAAGACACCACAAGGGTTAAATGGAAACAATTACTTTTTTTAGCACTGATCAAGGCGCATTGTCTTTCATCGTTCATCGCTTTTGTTTTTCATGCACCGTTATGCAATCTATAGCATTACAGAGCATTTAAGATCTCATCAGAATGTGGCATACAAGTTGTTGATAGGCCTTGAACTGAAAGAATTTCAGGTCTGGGCCTATCAATAACTTGTATGCAGAATTTTGTTTACCTTTACCTGCAACCCTCAGAAATAACTTGTATGCAGAATTTTGTTTACCCTTTACCTGCAACCCACCAAAACAAAATCCATCCTTCATTGTCCACTCAATCACCCCCCCCCCCCCCCCCCTCCCACACAATGACACACACACTGTGTTGCGGTAATGCACTGACTTAATACACTTTATACAAATTTACTACTTGGTTTTCACTATCCGTCCGATTGAGCTGCAAGCTAGGGAGCTCCTCTGGCATCCTTGTACTTCCTACTGTTTTGTCCTCTTCTTTTCCCATCCCCCCGCTGTTTGAATAAATTTATACGTCAAAATTTATTAGGTAAACCCGGTTACTGTATTTCAAAACTACCCGATGTTTCCGTTAGGAATCTTGTTTTTGTTTTCTAAAAAAATAAAATTCAGATATTTTCTTTCCCAGTTTTTCTGTTATAAAATATTTAGACTAGAGTTCTCTTTTTTCATTTTTCTGGTTCTTTACTTAATATCTTTCTATCTCCACTGGTATTTAAAACTTTATCCACAGAACTGTTGCAAGGACACGATGAGACCCACTAAAACATTTTATGAATAATATCGTTATCGGAAGCCTTAATTGCCGAGGTCTTTTTTCTGAAAAAACAAAGCGCAGAGACATCTTCTCTCGTTGCAGGGATAAATTCGATATAGCTCTTCTGGTCGACACTCATTCAACCCTAGAAATCGAGAATACGTGGAAATCAGAATGGGGTTACGAAGCTATCTTCTGCTCTCACTCAAGCTCAAGTAGGGGAGTGGCCGTCATGTTCAAAAATACATTCATGCTCCAGATTCATAATACAATAAAAGATCCCGGAGGCAATTTCATCATTCTTGATATGACGATTCAGGACCAAAGAATCACCCTTGCTGCCGTGTATGCCCCCAATGAAGACAATCCAAAATTCTTCGACAATCTTTTTAATAAAATTGAGAGAACTGGGAACTGCTCCATATTGGTTGGAGGAGATTGGAATGTACCACAAAATTACGATATTGACACGATAAATTACCGTCACAAAAACAATGTTAGGGCAAATGAGAAAATTCATTCTCTAATGGAAAAATTCGACCTATGCGATGTCTGGAGGGAAGAAAACAAAAATTTAAAACGCTACACGTGGAAAGGCCCTGGTAATAAAATGGCGAGGTTAGACTATTTCCTCATGTCCACTGACCTACAAATATTTCACAAATCGTCCAAAATTCATATACGTTACAAATCAGATCACAACCCTGTAGCCTTAATCCTCTCCTTTATTAATCAGCCAAGAGGAAGGGGCATTTGGAAGTTCAATAACAGCCTGCTGAACGATCCGGAATACGTGACATTAGTAAAATCTACAATTGCTGAGACTGTTCTTCAGTACTCAGTTTCAGATAAAAACGGTAGCAATAATGATGACAATAATAATAATAATAATAATAATAATAATAATAATAATAATAATAATAATAATCAGCCATTTACTATTAACGACCAATTATTTTGGGAAACTTTGAAGCTAATGATAAGAGGAAAAACCATCTCTTATTCTTCTAAGATGAAACGTACAACGAACAATCGCCTGGCTGAAATTGAGCAAAGACTTGAAACCTTATACCCCGTGCTCGATAGTGGCGACCTGTCAGTAAGTACCGAAATTGAAACCCTTGAAAATGAACTCCTAACCATTAGAAACAAAAGAATTAAAGGCATGATTCTGAGAGCAAAATCGAGATGGAAAGTAGAAGGGGAGAAATCAACAAAGTACTTCTGTAATCTAGAAAAACGCCATTACACGGAAAAAACTATACCTAAACTTGTAACGGGCTCTGGCTTGATTACGGAAAACATATCCGAAACTTTAAATGAACAAAAGCGTTTCTACGAAGATTTATACTCCTCCAAATTAAGCCTGTCAAACAGTTCCAAGGAAAACGACCCGTTCTTTGACAAATCCAACCCCTTTTTACAGTTTTTAGACAACGAGGAGAGTGACTCCTTGGAGGGCCTTTTAACAAACTCTGAGTGTTTAAGAGCCTTAAAATCAATGAAAAATAATAAAACGCCCGGATCAGACGGATTTACCGTGGAGTTCTATAAATTCTTCTGGAAGGATATTGGCTCCTTTCTGGTCAAGTCCCTAAATCATGGATACAGTGTAAAGGAACTATCCAATCCGCAACGGACTGGCATTATTACTTGCATTCCAAAGCAAAACAAACCAAAAGAATTCATAAAAACTGGCGTCCCATTTCACTAATTAATGTAGATACAAAAATTGCCTCGGCTGCTATAGCAAATCGTGTTAAGACTGTACTACCGAAACTCATATCAGAAACTCAGCTTGGGTTCATGAAAGGGAGATATATCGGAGAATCCACAAGACTAACGTTTGACCTGATAGAAAAGTGCGAGAAACTAAATATTGCTGGAATTCTTGTTCTTCTAGATTTTGAGAAAGCTTTCGATTCACTTGAATGGTCGTTTATAGAAAAAACGTTACAGTTCCTCAACTTCGGACCTTCTATTATAAATTGGTTTCGTACTTTTTATTCAAATATCTTTAGCTATGTCCTCAATAATGGGCACTGCTCTGAAAAAATCAACCTGGAGAGAGGAGTAAGACAGGGCGATCCCCTTTCGCCGTATTTATTTATTTTGAGCGTCGAGATATTGAGTGCCGCACTTAAAAACAACCCTAATATCAACGGTATCAAAATAAACCACTCGGAACATCTCATAAGTCAATATGCTGACGACTCGACTCTATTTTTGAGTAACGACTCCCAATCATTAAACGTGGCTCTGGAGATTGTTAACTCTTTTGCAGAGGAGTCAGGCCTTAAAGTCAACTTTGAAAAGACTCAGATTGTATGGATTGGGTCTGAAAAAGGGTCGTGTAAAAAGATTGCCACGAAACGAAATGTTCAGTGGAACAATAATGGGAAATTCACCATATTGGGTATAATGTATGATCTATTTAGTGAAAATTACATAATTCAAAATTACATTGAAAAATCTAGAAAGGTGGAAAAACTTTTGAACGACTGGTCGTTTAGAAATCTTACCCTAATTGGGAAAACTGCCGTCGTAAAAACGCTGACTTTACCAATACTCATACACTGTCTATCGGTCCTTCCAAAACCGCCTGACAATATGTTAGATGCAATGCAATCCAAACTGTTTCATTATTTGTGGGAGGGTAAAAATGAAAAAATCAAACGTAGGGTTCTTATAAATCAGGTTTCTAATGGAGGGCTTAAGTTTCCAGATATTTGGTCATACAGCCATTCTCTAAAAATGTTTTGGATTAAGAAACTGATTGATCCCAGAATAATATCACCCTGGGAAACCCTTATTTTAGATGACTTCGAACAATATGGCAACGACAAAATTTGGCATTTGCACAAAGAGGGGTTAATAAAAATCGGTGAGAACGCAAACAGTTTTTGGAAAGACGTCCTCACATCCTGGTCGCTATTGGATAACGAACCACCCACAGACTCCGTAGAAATTCTTTCTCAACCAATTTTCTATAACAGAAGTGTCAGAATCGAAAATAGATATATTTTCAATCAGACTTGGTGCGATAAAGGTGTATTCTTTTTAAATGACCTCTTGAGTGAGAGAGGAGGCTTCTTAACGTTTGAGGAATTTTCCACAAAATACGATATCAAAACACCATTCACTGTCTTCCAGGGGATAAACAAGGCGATTCCAAGGCTGTGGCGGAAAAAAATTGAAAGGGAAAAAAAGTCCAACTGTGTTCTGAATCCACAAACTGAGAAACTGAAAGAAACGAAAACGGTCAATAAAACATTTTATCTGCTATTTCTGCAAAAAGCGATTTCCGATCCTGTTCATTCTCAACAAAAATGGAATGAGCGTTTGCATACTGATCTCACACAGGAGGATTGGAGATTGATATACAAACGCCCTTTCATAATCACAGACGATACTTATCTCCAAACCCTACACTACAAAATTCTAAATGGCGCTCTATATACCAATTCCCGTCTTTTTAAATGTAAATTGTCGGAAACTGAACTGTGTACATTCTGCTTCAACACCAAAGAAACTGTGTCACATTTGTTCTTTGAATGTCCCATGTCAAAGTCAGTCCTATTACAGCTCGCTGAAAAATTGAACGAACAATGTGGTGTTCTATTGCCACTGACACCACACTTTATCCTTATTGGCTATAATAATAATAACAATAATAATGATAATAATACTAATGATAACACTTTGTGGTCTCAAGAAAATAATCTTTCTCTTCTAGTTCTTCTGTACAAAAAGTTCATTTATTCCTGCAAGGTGAGAAGGTGTCGGCCCAGCTTTCAAGGGCTAACTGAAATTCTGCGTCGATATTGTGAATTGGAATTATACTCCCTTCACATGTATTCACCCAAAAAATCTCGACTAATAAGAACAAGATGGGAACTTTTCAAAGGACTGTTTTATCCTCCTTCTTCAGTAAATGTGTCCGTTACTGGATCATAGACCTCGACTTTCTCTTTCCTTTTTTTATTTTTTTTATTTGTAGTCCCCATACAGTAAGGCTTCGCCTGCGGCAACATTTTGGCATTGTGTCACCAACAGTAACTGTTATTAGTGTATATTTCTGTCTCGAAACACCTAAAAATGATAACCTTGGTTAGAGAGCAGAAATGTGATGGAAAACAACTTCACACAGGAAGACTTTTGTATACATAAGTAATCGTGTAAATTATATACTTGCTGTACACTGATTGTGTGTCTATATCTTTTTACCTATTTGTATATGTATTTTATTTCATCTGAATAAAAAAAATTGGAAAAAAAAAAATAAAAAAAATAAATTTCGTCAGTAATCCAAAGGAAACGGCTTAAACAAGATAAAAGCTAACTGCTGAATCCTTTCAACAAATCTCGTTCTTGACTCATTAGTTTAATGCATACCATTGTATTGTGCACTCTTTATGACAATCATGTTGTGGTTTATTATATGTATGCATCATATTTTCTCATGAATAAATATTGTTTAAACTAAAATAGTGGTTGAGTCACAAAGAACAGGCGAATGGGTACAGCGATTCTGATGTTTAAAATTATCAGTGCAGAATATTCAAATTTATTTGACGAATTTTACTCACTGATCCAGGGGGAGGCCGGAAAAAAATGCGTGGACACAGGTGGAAGTGTTTATTTTGCAGGTTTATTTTTACCCACGCACCCGTTCCTGCATATTTTTTCCATGACATTTTTTGGACCCACACCCTTCTCATACAATTTTTTTTACAAAACTTCGGTGCTCGAACACCAACTCCAACCGCTATTACTGTATAGATTGACCCCATGTGGGTTGGGTATAATATGTCCACATTTGGTAGCCAGGTTGTTAATGCATGGCGATGACTTGGCTGTTCACTTGGACTTTTCACTGTATCGATGTAGCAAATTCTGAGAAATGTATTCCATCCTTATATCGAGGTCTCTGTGTGGATGAGCTTTTTCGTTTCTCTCCGGTGGTTGGTGGATTCCTTGGGCCGTCCCGTGGATATGTTTGAGTAATATTCTACCTTCATCTTCGAAACTAACGGCATCATATAGCCATAGTTGTTGAAAGCGATGTAAAACCCCAATGAAACCAGATCAGACAAACTAAATGTATAGCTTAATATTCTTACAAATCTAGTTTCTTGGTGTTTAACTTGCAAATGAACATCATTTATTCCTTTCCCCCAGAAGCCTTTGATTTTAAATCAAATTTAAACAAGGCGCTTTTCCAAATTTCATTTCTGATATGCACCTCGAAGAGTCTAGTTTCTGTAAATCATGGCATATGTAGGCACATATGAGCACTGTGCCTGTTGTGCC
This sequence comes from Pictodentalium vernedei, assembly GCA_031216915.1. Taxonomy (NCBI): domain Eukaryota; kingdom Metazoa; phylum Mollusca; class Scaphopoda; order Dentaliida; family Dentaliidae; genus Pictodentalium; species Pictodentalium vernedei. The sequence continues at coordinate 326,234,410 of CM062293.1, forward strand.
ATAATTAATTTACTACTGCTTACTACTGCTTATACTGTAACCGTGTATATGTTGCAAATATTGATTAACCCTTTTCCTAAAATGAAAAGTAGACAACACTTGCAAAAAACATTCCTGAATAACTATTTTTTTCATTTTTTGTCTCAAAAATATAGGTTATGACCCCTCGTTGGAACGAGCTCGACGAGCTCGTTCCAAAGAGGGGGTCATAACCTATGCTTTTGAGACAAAAAATGAAAAAATATTAACGTTAACGTAACGTACGTTAATAATTAATTGGAAATTTTTGTGAACAGCTCTGGCCGGTTTTGGCCGTTACGTTGGGTAAAGGGTTAACACAGTATACATATAGTCATGCCGCAGCTTGTTATTTAATTCACACGCACCGTACTGCAAATTGGTCATGCTGGGCACCCCAACTGCCCGAATCGGGTACAACAGCCGTGCATCTGAATGGCAGACTGTTTGTGAGACGTAATGGCATTTATCTGATCTTGTCTCGTTAGAAAGTACAGAATTACAAGACAAAAAATGAAAAAATAAAGAAAATTAATCGGCGATTTTTGAGAATAGCGCTGGCCGGTTTTGGCCGTTACGTTGTGTAAAGGGATAAGTAAATGGAAACTTGTTTTAGTTTTCGCTCAAGAAGAGCAACCCTTGTTTCTTAAATTTTCCACGCAGCACGAAAATTCTTACATAAATCGATTTTTTAGACATAAAGTCTAAAAACGTCGGACATTATGTCCAAAAAAATCGGACATTTCGCCCAGCGATTGAACATAATGTCCAAAAAAATCGGACATTTTGTAAAAAAATCGGACATTTCGTCCAAAAAAATCGGACATTATGTCAAAACAAATCAGACATTTCGTCCAATGAAATCGGACATTTCGTCCAGAAAAATCGGAGATTTTGTCTCGGACATTTTGGCAATCGGACATTAATAATTTAAAAGTAAATATAAAACATGTGTTAATTATCCATTTGTTTGTTGTTGTTTTTTTTTTTTTTTCGTTTTGAACGCAAATATTTTGTTTGCTTTAGCGAGAGTTTACGAGAAATGCAAACTGCGAACCAGTGACCCAAGTGGGAGGAGCTCATCGAACGTTAGGGTGCGCTAAATGGGCGGAAATATTTAATATTGACTTCACGATAACATATGACATATACCCAAACCAAATTGATACAGACAATTGTTTCTATGGGAAGATGTTCAGTTCCTACAGTCCTGTAGTGCTTAAAATAATAAAAACTAGCCCCGGTTTTAGTTTGCATTTTTATGAAAAAACTTTGCTGCTGATGTTAGTATATATTAGATAGAGAGACTGGAGATAGATCATTAAAATTTGTAACTTATATCTATGATCAAGAAATCGTGGCAGGTTTAATACAATACCGGCAATGAACACCAGACAAGAGACTACTGTACAAAAACTGCTAAGTGAACTTGGAGATTGGAAGTGAAGAAATATTGCTTTATAAACACAGGCAGAATGGCAGACTTGTGGAACAGTCTACCTGATAGATTTATTGAAAAGTTCTCAAGTATCTTAAGATTGGGATTTGATTCCCATTATATGAATGACATGGTCCGAATTGTCCCGAGAGAATGCCCACGTGAACCGCGCCTCTGGTCAGTGGAGGATACAAAGGGGGGGGGGGGGGGGGGTGCTCGGTGGGGCGATCGCCCCACCCCCACCCCCTATCAAAGACAAAGATAGCACCGTGAAACTATTGTATGCTTTCAGTGTGCTTCTTGTGGTGAAAATTGCGTTTGTATTTGCGTTGGAACCAGAGCGGTCCTACTAAATACCAAGCTACACCAAGCTATACCAAGCTGAAGGAAAATAAAGGAAAATAAAGGGTTTTTTAATATTTAAACGTTATATGTATGTTGATATATGCCAGTACATTAAAGAAAATCTATTTTGGTTAGGATTTTATAGATATATTTAAAGTAATATGAGACAAAGCTCTAAATCGCTTAGAAAATACCCAGCTTGGTATTTAATATGTACGCGCAAATTGGATTAGTTACTGCACTACTCAACTAACATATAACAAAAACTCATATGAACATGTTATAAGCGTGATTTCGGATTAGCGTGAAAGTGCCGTTAGAAAGCAAAAAAAAGGTTTCAATCCCTCGAGTGAGATAATTGGCAGGTATAAGTAAGGCTTGCATTTTGAAAAAAC